>JABAYD010021873.1:0-13358 GCA_014822095.1 Diplotaxis tenuifolia
CGTCCTAGCTATATTTGTGTTTTCTTGTAGTGTTAATATCAAACTGGACCGTCGGTTTTAGCGAGTGGCCGGTTCTTAAATCGGATTTGTTGGTTTTTAGCACAACTCAAATTGTTTAGAAGAATGAGAGTCTTGATCCAACCAGTCGATTCAGTTTTTAAAACACTTCTTGTCAGATAGCATCGTTTTTAATAACAAACAACATATGCATATTTAATCGAAGTTGTTATTTATTATTTAATCAATAAAAATAATGATTGCTATCTTAACTTTTGATCCAACATTTATTATGAATTTATGTCAAATATCATAGCATAATTAACTGAAGTTGTTATTTATTATTTAATCATTTAAAAATAATAATTATATCTTAAATTTATAACTTTATAACAAAGACATAAAAATCTGTGTAACTACCATAATTATACATTTAAAAAAAGATAGTCATTTGAACTTGAGAAAATTAATCTTTTTTTGTTTACAAAGAAATGATAACAATGCGTTTCTATTATGCTATGTCATCGACAACCATCATAGATACTCCTCTACCGTAGCATTTTTTAAATGCTATAAAATATATAGATACAATAGCAATATTTGAATGATATTATTAACTTAATTATAGTACTACATTTTTGTTAAAAATTGATTCGCTTTACGTATTCGTGCAATTCCATAGTTATTATTTGAGGAGTGATTTTGCCACTTGTCATCACCATATTAATTTTAAAAGAAACAGGATAACATCGCATACTAACAAATATGAAATGGGTTAATGTTAATTCTGACATGAACATTTACATTAATTATTATTTTATATTTTTGGTAAGTTTCTAAAATATGGTAATAACTCATTTATCATCACTAATATAACAGTAAATAATATAATAGTAAACTAAATTAGAATAACATTTTACAATTTTTGAAATATTTTAAAATTTATTTTATAATTTTCTAATTATATAATTTATAATTCGTATTATTAAAAAAATTTAAAAAACTTTATACAAATTCTAAAAAATAGAGTTTTCTAATCCCATTACTATGAGTTTGGTTTAAATTTTTATTTATTTGTAATATATTTTTAAAAGTTTTAGTTTTGTACAGTTTTATTTTAATATTTCAATTCTTTTTACTTTATTTTCGAGATGATATTATTATTGATTTTTTATCACTGTAGTAAAACTTGTTTTTAAATAGTGTTACATCAACTTGAGAAAGCTTATTCAATTAAAGAAGACGGAAATAGGTTAGAATTGGTTTTCTTCTCTTTGTGGCTGCGTTCCATACTTTAATTATTTAAAATGATGTCATATTATTTTCTTAATTATAATATATTATATGTGTTTTCTATTTTAATCTGTCTTTGTATCTAAGTATAGATATAATTTATACATATTTTTTATATGTCGAACATAATAAATGACGACCCAGAATATTAGGAAGTAAATTTTGATTCTTTGAAAGTTATATATTTAATACTTGAATATTGAATTTTTTTCTGGTTGAGAAAATAATTTAATTTCTTGTAACTATACCATTAGTTTGTTTTATATTACTAATCCATAGATAAGCATAAAATGATTGTGGGATAGGACTTATAAATTATGTAAGGTGATACAATACTGCTTTTTAGTTAAAAACTTTTTTAATTAACAATATACATATTTATAATTTAAAATTGATTATTTAATCGATGTTTAGTTTATTAAGTTTGTCTTTCCTCCTTAATCTCCAAATATTTAATAAAATTAGTTGTAAAATTATTTTTAAAAATCACACTTGCTTTAATCCTCCTCACAGATTATTTTACAATTTGAAGTTGTTATATTTATGTTCTTAGATCAAAAAAATCCTATTATACATCACTTTATCTGTTGAGCTCCGTATACATCTCAACAAAAAGTTTTGTTTTCCAAAGAATTGATTACCTAAATATTCAACGTTCTTTTACAACATGTGTCATTGACTATCAAATAGCTACAAACTTTTGGCTTTAAAGAAAATGTATATGTGTTGATTATCACTATTTACATACGCTTCAAAAAGCGTTGCTACTATAATTGGGGTGTGTGCAAAAGCAAACTGTTCGTTTGATGCATGCTTTTAAGAAATGTCTATCTGGTTAAAGGCTCATGCTCCTCTAGGCTATGGCAGAGGCAACAACATATCAGGGTCGGATACAGCTGAATGTAAAACTATCGTCTTGGACCGGTTTCCAGGTAGACGCCAAGTGAAACCCCGTAAGAAAGTCGTAAAGAACAGAAAATCATGTCCAAAGAAATGAGATTTTGTTACACACTTGGACATATAT
The DNA here is from genome assembly GCA_014822095.1 of Diplotaxis tenuifolia. NCBI lineage: Eukaryota > Viridiplantae > Streptophyta > Magnoliopsida > Brassicales > Brassicaceae > Diplotaxis > Diplotaxis tenuifolia. The sequence goes on from JABAYD010021873.1 coordinate 2,315, forward strand.
ATATGAAAGGCAACACTTTTCTTCTTCTCAAGAGGAATTTATCAAAGAGCAAAGAAAAAAGAAAGACAGATCCAAGTCCTATGGTATAAGAACTCGCCTTTGGTGATTTAGTGAGGAATTACGCTAATAGATTTTCAAACATTGGAATGCTAAATGAGTCTATAAAGGTTTCAACAGCTAAACAAAGAAGAAGTGGTTGCGAAGTAACAAAGGCTTTGTTGGAAACAAACTTCACATGAACATAAATAAGACACAGTACAGTTCGTTACATAGAAAAGAAACCAAAAAGGGTCAATGTAGCTGCAATCAGACAGGCTTCCGAACATATTAATAAGTAGGGTTGATCAGACCTTTAAATTTTACACTGACCAACATGGTATGTCAGATCAGAAAGGAAGAAAGCATATGATTGTCATGCGATTGCATATACAACATAACTATATAATTTAAAGGAATTGGCCTATGACACAGTAACAAAATAATTTATCATACTAAATGTTAGAGTTACTGAGGCCTCCCTAAAGCGACACACAACGTCAATTTTTTAAAGAACTAAAATAAAGCTTGGAGGAGAAGAACATTATTAGAAGAGAGAGATTGTACAGATGCCATAAGATAGAGGCAGTCAAACCCCCAAAGAGAGAACCCTTGCTACCAGATTCGATATCTTCAGTTTTCTGAAGAAGAAAAATAAAACTTTGAGTGAAATTGACCAAAAAATCCAAATATAAACATGTGTATCATGAAATCAAGAACTTACAGGCGAAGAGGCAGTCTCCTAGAAGAAGAACAGCTGTTGGGACCATGATAGATGATTTTAAAACCGCTTAAAGCCATCCCTTCGTTGCTATTTGTAAGTAGAATCAATTAATTCAACTCCTAAATATTCGAGACTGTAATGTTAATACCATAATTTATATCAAATACTTTGACAAAATCAGGAGATCTAGTTCATGAAGTTCCTTACTCTGGTTCAGATGAATTTGTCTCTCTTACAACCCTTCTCTGATTCTTCAGCAGCACGTGGATGACATATGGATACACTTTTAATACTACATAAGGAACTTTTTTCTAATCAATGCATACATAGTTATAGGAAGAGTATGATGAACTAACGTGCTTGAGAACTCGTATGGCATTGTGGTGTTGTGGTCATTGCATATAGAGGCAGACCTATGCAGTGGCGGAGGCCTTTACTTGTATTTAAGAAAATTATAAATTTGAACCTCTTCAAATGTTTGTAAGGCTCCGCCACTGGAACTATGATGTGGTTCCCCGGGTTACTTTTATTTGGCATTCACTGCAAGTTATGAACTTGGATAACACCATCAATTCCAGTGATGCATTCAAAATTTGCTACCTATATAAGTGTAATGATAATTAACTACTGGAAGGTAAAAATAAGTATTTGTTTAAGTGAGCAATTTGGAGAAATTAAGAGGGACGATGTTCAGTGACAAACAATGAATACTTTGCATACATGTAAAAGAAATACATTTTTGACAAAGCAAGAGACCGTTTATTTCTATCAAATACATATAACGCGATTGCATATTGTATCTACAAATATACAGGTCTGATCATCTACTAACCTGAGGATTCGTGGTCAAGGAAAGCTAACATTGTGCTCAAGATCCAAGCCAGAAGACCAAAAGGAAATAAAAGCAGAGGAAAGAGGGTCTTTCAGAGTGGGGAAGATGGGGGAGACGGATACTCCGACGGTCGGAGGAATCACTAAATCCACCGCCACCATCACTTGAGACTCGACGGATTCAGTTTATGCAGCTCCGCAGCCACACATGTACAAAACAGATACAATGAAAGCATAGAAAAAAATTGGGTTAAGATTGCATATTGGAAGCAATGAGGGAGGGAGAGAGATATGGAATCTGCCAATCTGGTGGTAAAAAGCTTGACGGATTGACACAAGAAATCCTAGAAGACAAACAAATTCATACACAATCGAGTTGGAGATCTCTTTGTTTAAGAAGACATGGACCAAATATAAGATAACGCTAAATGTATATATACTAAGTATTTGACCAGTTTCTACAACTCTGAACCTACTGAACAGCTCCAACAAATGCAACATAAAAATTCATGAGGGAAAAAGAGATGGAACCTTATTGATTCGGGGATGCACATATAAGCTTGCACACCTGCTTTTGCTAACCCCAAACCCAAACCCACTGCTTAATTACTACGCACTGATCGAATCATAATTGATTAGCACTGCGATGGCTATACGCTTTGACAATATTCATTTTTAGTTCACTGACTTCTCGCGGCAGAGATAGTATGACGGAAATGATGAATCGGCGGTTCCACATCACCGGAGGATGAAGCTGTTTTGAGCGTTTGCTTGGTGGACCATGGTTGAATCTGAAAATTTTGCAGATCTACTTTTCAATCAATGATGTTGAATAAAAAACAGACGAATTTGCATGAAAAGAGACGAAGAGCTGAAAAAAAAAACTGATTATAGGGAAGAAGACCAAGGGAGTGCAAATAATAATTGAAAGCATGATATTCGTTACAACTTTTATTTACAAAGGAGATAATTTTAATAAGCAATATATTTGAAAAATGACGTGGCAATATAGATAAAAATGATTGGCTGATTATTTCTGGCATAGCTCAGAAGGCTTGTTATCCTCTTTTTAATATAGTAAGATTAGGTTCCTTAATTCGAAACCTGAGTCAAATAAACCTAATTAGAAAACTGTTATTATGTTTGGTTCATTAACACTTTAAAATGATTCATGTTTGATAAAAAAAAGTGTTTCAAAAAAATAATTTCTATTTTATTTTATTTTATTTTTCAGTGAATTTTTATTAGGTAATAAAGGTAAATTATAAACTTCAAAAAAAATCTCTTTATTAATTTTGATTGGTCAACGGTTGTTGTAGATAACAAATCACAAAATAGTGCATTTAGAAAAATTATTTTAAATGTTTTTTAACATGTGAGAAAACTTCAAAACATTTTTTTAGACGGAGAAGTAAATGCTTTAAAAGTTAAAACTATTGTTTTTGACGTGAAAGTATGAAAAAGACAGTGATAACAAGCTTTATAAAATTATACTTTATGTATATGTATATACAACATAAAATGTGCTTCCATTTCTGTTTGACAAAAAAAAAGCACATCATTTTTTTGTTAGTGTCTTGACAATGATTTCGGACCAAATAATAAGTGATTCAACAACTTGAACTTAAGAAGTAGTTAAAAATTATGAAATATGAGATGAAGAAAATAACTTAAAAATTATGAAATATGAGATGAAGAAAATAACTTCGTACCTTTAATGGCAAGGCTGGTAGACACACCTAATGTTCTTACACCCACTTAACCAGTAACACCAAATTAATAGTACTGTATAATAAAAAAATATAACTATATGGTTATTAATTATGTGATACATCTTTAATTCACCATTTCTTAGGCATGTAGCCTTTAAATCATTAACACTCAGATATGAGATAACTAAGTTCTGAATTAAGAAGTTTTTTTTCAGTTATCTACACTTTTATCTCTGAATTAAAGTAGGCATCCCAATTTATATACCTATTTAATTTCTTAGCAAACAGTTTATTTTCTTAATTGAGACAATATTCTAATGTTTTCCATACTTATATAGCTAAATATCCTTAACAGAAAAAAATATCCAACTTTGAACTGTACAAAATGGTATAAAAGAATATTTAACTTTTCTTAGTTTATATATAGAATAAATTTCATAAATTAATACTTTATAAATTAATAAACACTATAAATAATTTCTATATATACAGTTTAAGTATAAAAATATCATATTGGTTGTTATGTTTATAATGAAATTCATCTCTACTTTTCTTAACATTTCAGTATATTTAGTAAAATTATATCAAAAACCACATTTACATTTATGAAATATATTTTCTATACACCAAATAATATAATAAACAATATGAAATTCAAGTTTCTAAAAGTTAGTTAATGTATACATATTAAATTAAATATTTATCTTAATTTTTTGTATAAATAAATAATAAAATAGAGATCTAATTTTTTAAAATAAATTAATAACCCTTTAAATTAATAAAATACTGTAATCTCAATATTATTAATTTATAAAGCTGAAACATAATAAATAGAAATAAAGGGGAGAGAAATTAGGACAGCTTTAAATAAATATGTTGATTTCTTCCGATCATTATATTTTTCTCTGTCTTCTGTCTGTGAGTTAGTCATACACACAACATCGGGTTCAAGAATTTGGCTCCGCCCTCTATCAAGAAACAAGATTATGCAAGAAGAGGCGTTAGGTGTGATCGGAGCCACAGTAGGCGTAGACGCAGCCATGGTGGCGGAGCAAAATAGACTGATGAAAGGAGAGATAGCGACACATCCCATGTACGAGCAATTATTGGCCGCACATGTCTCATGTCTAAGAGTAGCGACTCCGATCGATCAGCTTCCGATCATTGAAGCTCAGCTTTCTCACTCTCACCATCTTCTCCGATCTTATGCTTCAACAGCCGTTGGATTCTCGCATCAAGATCGTCACGAGCTCGACAACTTTATGGTACGTTGATTAATGGTAATACTAATTGTTGTACAAATTAGTGTATTGTTTTATTTTTTGACAAAACAATTTCTATATCTATTATTCAATGTATTGTTTTATTACTTGTTTTATTTAATTATGACATGTTTTGATCTTTGTTTTTGATTGAAAGATTGATTTATGATGGACCACAAAACAATTATAAAATTATTTTTATGGTTTTCAATGATTTAGTGGCTTACTTCAACAGAATTAGTTGTGAAATTCAATATGAAGACTTGGTTTATTTTCTTGGAAAATTTTGTTTCACCATAAAATAGTGGACTAGAAGTTATATATATGGTTAATCATTCTTGTGTAATTATGTTTTATAATTGTTTTGTGGTTTATTTTACAAGACTTTTGTTAATTCAATCTGAATGTGTGGATGATGTTATTAGAAATTTGTCAGTTTATCGTGGGAATTTATGTATCTTCGTAAAATTTCCATATGTATTATACACACACGCATAGGTCTATCTTGCATAGGTTACATTTTTTTTTTTGCTAAAATGTAAATATCATATAATGAATAAAAGATTTTACAAAGAAGATCTAAAGTTTGAAACCATCTTGGCAAAAAGAAAAGAAACAACAAGATGGATCACAACATCCATAACAATGGACCAATTAAACACTCATCGTAACCAAAGAACAATAAGTGAGTTAAATGCTTTGTTAGATCTCCTGGAGGAGATGATATTCCTCAACTCCCTGTCAATGGATCTGAAAATAGTAGTAGCAGGCAGAGTAGCATTGTTGTGGATCAGGTTATTCCTCTGTTTCCAAGTATGAAAGACGGCCGCTTGTGTAGCTAACTTCCAGAGGAGGCATAGCCTCCTTGATGATGATGCTCGGATCCAGGATAACAGCTCCGACCAGTCAACAAACATCGGTGAAGGATGCCTGCAGCGGATAAAAACACGTGCCCAAATACTTCTACTATAGTCACAGGAAAGGAAGAGATGATCTCTTGTTTCTGGTACCATGGAGCAGAATGGACAAGTAACAGGGATCGAGAGGCCCCAAGAAGCCAGTCTTGATCTCGTCGGCAATCTGTCGTAGTTGGCAACCCACATAGTGAAAGCGTGCTTCGGGACTGAGCCCTTGAACCAAACGACGTCATATCAGGCTTGGATCTCCTGTTTCGGTCTTAAAACTTCCCAAGTAGCCTTCGAGTTAAATACAGTCAAAGAGGAATCACCAGCTCTCCACTCAATAGCATCATCAACATCATCAGGTAAGGGAAGAGATATTGTAGTTAAGTAAGAGTGAAGATCCACTTCCTGTTGAGATCAAGGATGAGGTAAAGACCAAATATAATGGTGAATTGCGTCGGTCACCTTTGCCTCTTTCCTTACTCTAAGCGCACGCGGTCCACCCTCTCCAATGTGGTTGATCAGTTGTCCAAGCGGAGTCCAGACATCAAACCAGAAACTCGTTTCTAAGCCATTTCCGACCACTGATCTACAGAATCGAAGAGCTAAAGGCCTGAGCTTTAGTAACCTCTTTCAAGTCCAGGAGTCCGATTGGGAAGCTTCTAACGTCCAGAAGGATGCACCTGATAGATTAATACTCTTGTGTCAATCCGACCACAGAGAAGAGGAGTTCGAGAGAAGAAGCCAAATGAACTTCAGTCCTAGAACCTGATTCCAGACATAAATGCTTCTAACTCCTAAGCCTCCTTCATTTTTAGGTAGACAGACAATGGACCAAGCAACTTTCGCAATGCCTTTCTTCTCTATGTTACCAGACCAAAGGAATCGAGCTCAGTGAGACTCTATCAAAGCTATAAAGCCTTTTGGTAACATAAAAGCTGAAACCCAGAAGTTAATCAAGCCAAAAATAACCGTCTTGAGCAGCTGAAGCCTGCCAGCGAAACTTAGCAACTTAACAGCCCAGGATTGAAAGCATCTGGTTATTTTGATCATGAGAGGGGCATATTCTGAGATTTTTAGCTTCTGGCTCATGAGAGGTAGACCTAGGTATCTGATGGGGAGATGACCTGAGGGAAAACCATAGCAGGCAATGGCTTGGGCTTCGCTATCATCCAGGCCCGCTGTGAATAATTCCGTCTTGGTAGCGTTCATATGAAGACCTGACCAAGAGGCAAAGTCGTGAAGGCATTCCGAGATTCCATGTAAGCTGTTGCTTGATCCATCAAAGAAGACCATCACATCATCCGCGAACATTAGGTGCGAGATCTTTAGGTTCTCTGTACACGGGTGATATCCAATAATGCGCTCCTCATAACGCGAAAGCAGTAGTCTGGACAAACACTCCATGGCTAAGACAAATAGATAAGGAGATAAAAGATCACCTTGTCGGATACCTTTGGTGCTTTTGAAGAACCCGCCGGTGGTGCTGTTAACTGCTATGGAGAAGGATGCTGTTGTGAGGCATTGAGAGATGATATTTATATAGCTCTCCGGGATAGCAAGAGCTCGGAGCGAGGCCAAGATGAAATCCCATCGGACACAATCAAAAGCTTTCCGTAAATCAACTTTCAGCATTCCTCTCATGGATATTGTCTGTGAATTGTATCCTTGCACAAGATCAGTAGCAAGAAGGACGTTCTCAGCAAGCAGCCGACCCGGGAGGAAAGCGGACTGTGCCTTAGAAACCATCAAGGGCAGAATTTCTTTGAGTCTTGACGCCAGTAGCTTAGCAATCACTTTTTATAACGTATTGAGGCACGAGATCTGTCTAAATTCAGAAGGACTCGAGGCGTTGGTAATTTTACGAATAAGGACCAGATTTGCCGCATTCCACTGCTTGAGGATACAACCAGACTGAAAGAATTCCTGAATAGCTTCAGTGACTTCCGGGCCAACCACAGACCAAGTGGAGTGAAGAACTCCGAGGAGTATCCATCCGGGCCTCCAGTCTTATTCCTCGGTAACGAGAAAAACGCCTCCCTAATCTCCCCCTTTGAGAATCCTTTTTCAAAATTCGCTGCCTGCTCCACGGAGCATTTGAAGTTGAAAAGAAGGTCAAGTTCAGCCTGAATAAACATAGGAGGCGAAGTGGTACTACCCAGCAGGTCAGAGAAGTACTGGACGCAATGCTCCTGAATCTCTGGCAGAGAGTCAATGCGGCTGCCATCATCAGTAACCATAAAGTGGATATGGTTAAGGGCATGTCTCGAAGCCGCATATCTGTGGAAAAGACGAGAGTTACCATCACCATATGCTAACCAGTTGATTCTTGATCTTTGGAAGAAGAAAGAAGTCTCAGCGTCTGAAAGCTCTTCCCATTCCTTCATAGCTTTAAGCTCCAGGTTAGCATTAGTTACTGAAGGTGAAGCAAGCATCATGTTCTGCGCAGTGCTAAGTTTGTCAAGAGCCTGAGCCGCTCTTTTTTCAATCCCAGAATAGTTCAGCTTGCTGAAATCTTTGATGCTCTTCTTTAACAACTTCAGCTTGCGCGAGACTCTGAACATGGCTGATCCAGTTACAATTAAAAGAGAACCAGCAGCTGGCGATCATGTCTAGGAAGTCCGGGCTTTGCATGATGAAATTATAAAACCTGAAGGGCTTTTTGGCCTTTGGTGATGAAGGGTCCAGGATGATAGAGATAGCAGCATGATCAGAGAACTTTGGACTTCCGAAGTATGCCACCGATGAGGAAAATTCGAAGTACCAGCTGTCATTAACTAAAGCTCGGTCTAACTTCTTAGCTATCGGCGCTGTTTTGCACTTGTTCCACCATGTATAAGTATTAGCCTTGTAATTTAGATCATCCACATTTGCAGAGAGCAGGCAATCATTGAAGTCCCGAATCCTTTTGTCCATATTAAGAGAAGGCGGTTTTGAGTGTTCATTTTGGTCCCTTATCTGATTGAAGTCACCAAGAATTAACCAAGGTTTAACCAAGGTTTACTATCAAGTCCCTGTAATTTAGGTTGCATTATGAGGTACGATGACTAGGTGCTAAATTCATACAGGTTGAGTTAATGGGTAAAGTGTCATTTTTGAAATTAAATTGAAATTGTCTATTTAAGCTTCGCTTTTTTCATGTTGGTTGAATCCCGTGATTTCTACTCCATACTAAAATTTGCATCTGCATTAAAATGGAATTGATATCTAAACTATAGTTTTGGAAGTAGTTTGCTATTTACTAAAATTGGGTAGAAAACAGGACTTAAGAATGATTTCAAGCGCTCAAAAAACACCACACTGATGCACATACATATATATGGAATGGTTATTTAATTTAAATGAATTGGATGACTATATTAATATATGTTGGTATAAATAGTACTAAAATTTGGAAACAGGCACAATATGTGATGGTGTTGTGTAGCTTCAAAGAACAGCTACAACAACACGTGAGGGTTCATGCCGTCGAAGCTGCGATGGCTTGCCGTGAAATTGAGAACAACCTCCACTCTTTCACAGGTTTTTTTTCTCCTTCTTTTTCCATTTATTTATGTAAAATATCAAGAAAATTTTATCAAATTTTCAAATTTAGCTATTTGTCTGTTTGTATATGGGAATATTAAGAATTTGAATATATCAATATGGCACTGTAAAATATTGGAAAAACATATCCACTAATTCAAATAGCTAGTATCATGTTATACAAACCCGGCAGGTGGTACCAAATACAATAATAATGAAACTTAATTCTTTATAGAAAAATACGCCATTTTAAAACAAATAATTGAGTTAGGTAACTAAAGATTATTGCCGATCATACCAGATATGAACAACCGGTGGACATAACTTACATATAATTAAAAATATAGGTGTCGGAATATGATCATGAAGAATATAACTTTCTCAATTAAATAAAAGATATGTATATAATTTGTGCTTAAGGACTTTATATGATTATGATTCTAAAGATATTCCAAGAGACAACAGCTTCGAAGCCTTGTAGATATATCAAATACGTTAGAATCGTTAGCTTTTCCTATAGATGACAAAAATAAAGAAAATAAACTAAAGGCTAGTCTTGGAACAGTCTGTCCGCATTTCCACGTAGTTAGTCTATGGTATGTTTTTCTCTCATGACAATTGTATATTTAAGCATGCTCAAACATCCAAATAATCATATTTTTTTAATTAATTATACACACGTACATGCATGTGTGTATACACATTTGATGTGGCTTGTTTCAAGCTAAAGTGTTTTTGGGCCTAATCCATATAAATCTACTAGTTAGACTGCTGTAGTAACATTTTGTTTAAACACTCTCTATTCCCATAGGAGCGACATTAGGAGAAGGAACCGGTGCGACGATGTCCGAAGACGAGGAGGATCTTCATATGGATTTCTCATCCGATAATTCCGGATTTGATTTTAGCAGCGGACACGACATAACAGGGTTTGGTCCATTGCTTCCGACTGAGTCGGAAAGATCTCTTATGGAAAGAGTCAGACAAGAACTTAAACTCGAACTCAAACAGGTAAGCTATATGTTATGAGTCGCAATAATATATGGTATGTCTATGTTTTTTTCTTGGAACAAGTTTATTTTTGTTATTTTAAATTTTCTATTAAATTGTTATTCATATTTGATAAGGGTTTTAAATCGAGAATTGAAGATGTAAGAGAAGAGATAATGAGGAAAAAAAGGGCTGGAAAATTGCCTGGGGACACAACCACTGTATTGAAAAATTGGTGGCAGCAACATTGCAAGTGGCCTTACCCTACTGTGAGTACTATACATCTTTTTATACAAACCAACAAACATATATGGGTCCAATTTATTTGTTTGCATTTGCATTTACGTTTACGTTTTCATGTAAATGCAAAGAAACAACCGGGCACAATTTGGGTTTACACTCAAATGCTCTTTTTCTTAATAAAATCCTCATATGCATTAGCATAATACTACAAAACAAAAATAGAGATTAAGAACTATAATACAACGTAAGGAACTAAAAAAATTATAATGTAAAAACGATGTGATTTGAACAGGAAGATGACAAGGCAAAATTGGTGGAAGAGACCGGATTACAGTTAAAGCAAATCAACAATTGGTTCATTAATCAACGCAAGAGGAATTGGCACAGCAACTCTCACTCTCTCACTTCCTTGAAGTCCAAGCGCAAACACTAGTCACATGTTACTTAGTAGTATATCATTGCTACTACATTTTCATACTAATTACATTGCTTTACCATGCCTGCATGATATATGCAGCTCCTGTTATTTGGTAATAACGAGGTGTGTTTATTAATATCATGTACATACTTAGCTTATATCCCAACCACTACAAGTTTCAATAATGTGTTATATTTATAAAATCAACCCAAAATTAAGGCACTGGAACAGTAACCTCCGCTGGTCATCAACGACCGAGAAACAGTGAAAGCAGAAATAGGTTGAGTTCTAAAGACAAGGAGAGTAAAGCACAGGGGACGAGAAATCTGTTGATGTAGAGATAAGACGGAGCTATAGCAAAGCAGAAGTAGTTCATGAAGTGCGACATGAACTAGAACAAG
>JABAYD010021879.1:0-12460 GCA_014822095.1 Diplotaxis tenuifolia
ATAGTTGGAACTTGGAATTTGAAGAAAGATTCCAGATACAATCGTTAGAAAAGAAATTCCAGGTTCAATCGTTAGAAAAAAAAGATGCCAGGTACAATTATCAATAATGTTTGAAACAAAAACAATTTGCTCTCCACTGCTTTTGGCTTTGTTTATTCTTGGACTAGAAATTCAGAAATATCGATTTACGTAAAAGGTAAATTTCAGTGGCTACAAGAAAACAGTCATAACTACCATATAACCTTACTGGTCCTCAGATATTCATGGTCCGATACAAAATACAAAAATAAAACCTTTAAATAATACATAAAATATTTGTCTATATAAAATCAAATTTAAAATTGAAAATTACAATATCTTTAAAACTAATAAAAATTTATTAATTCTTAAATATTGATCTTTTTAATTTTTTTTTTACAAAATCATCAATCAAACTTTCACAATCAAGAATTTTGATCATATCTCTTATGGCATAGAAGCCAATTATGCTAAATCACTAATTCTTTTTAATCCACTCATATTAAATAACACAAAAGGGTAAGTAAAACTATCTTTTGATTAAAGAGATGGTCTATCACCTTCTTAACTTATCGAGCATTAACACATAGCATGTTGATAACAAATAACAACATTGAAAACGTAGCTGTAAATTTTTTAGATAAATAACACGCCCCATACGTGTATTGAATGTATGGGGTCAAACCCGGATCTGCATATAACTCATAGAAAATTTGACTTCAAAATGAATAATTAAGAAACTCTTCATATAGTAATAAGTACAATTCAATAGTGGCATCTATATTATCAAAAATGAAGTAACTTTTAATACTATTTGGAAATAAAGATAGTAAAAAAATTGAGAATTGTTTGGAAACATAAATACCAGATTAATTACTTTCTTTTATTTACATATTTAGTCATTGTATATATAATAAATGAAATATATTTTGTTGTATATTTTCTTATTTACAGATCCTGTCATTATATTTAAAATTGATTGAAATTAATTAATTACATTTTTTTTCTTTGTGGTATTATAAAAACACAAAATGAAATATATAGTATATATTGTATAAATAATTTTAAATATAGTATTACCTTATTTAACTCAGTCAAATATAAAATTTTGAGAGTTCATGTTAAGAAAACAAAATATCATAAAATCAATAATAATTCATAGAAAATTAATGTTGTTTCATTTAAAATAAATTAACAAAAAATAACATGTTAATATATGAATAGTAAAATTACTACATCAAGTTATAAATTTTTTAATATAAATTATGTACAAATAAAAAAATTATTATAAAATATTAATATTATAAAATAATACATTCTACTTTTTTTTTAATATCTGATATATTACTTCAAATGAATAATACATAGTCATTATGCAGAAGCATAGAAATTGAACTTGGAACAAAATGATGAAAAACAAACAAATTGTTATCAAGAATATCAGATTTGGCTAACTTGTCAGCCACCTTATTCCCTTTTATATTCACCCAAGTAAACTCCAACTCTTCGAAATGTTGTTTCCACCGTATAGCTTTTCTTATCCAATTATAACTCCCAAAGTTGAGACCATTTCGATTGAGTAAATCAATATTTTTTACAGTCATTTTCAATCACCACTCTTCTATAACCTCTACTCCAACAATGCTGCAATCCCATAATACCTTGTATTTCACTTTCCAAAGGACTTAACACTTCTCTTCCAACACTTTGTCCTGCTCCCATGTAAAACCCATTAGAATCTCTAATCACCCATCCCGCTTTGCTTAATCTCTGCCCACGTACAAAGGAACCATCAACATTACACTTTACCCATCCTTGGTCTGTTCTTCTCCAATTTTTATGTGTCTGATACCCTCTATCACTTGAGGCTCTTCTTCCTGGAGACATAATATCAGAAGCATTACAATTTTTCCATTCTTAAGCATCTTTCCTTGCTTGCATCAGAAGAATTCTCCAATTGATTTGTTTACGCTGAAAAATGAGCATGTTTCGGCTTTTCCACAATCTCCAGAGTAACCAAAATGGTAAGTTCTCAAAATGTGAGAGTCTACTTGATGTGCAACATTGCAAACACGCTTCTATCTTCTCTTCCAAAGTAGCTTGTGGATCATATATGACTGTGTTGGATATACCTTAGTCCCTCCAAATACATTGAGCATACATACAATCAAATAGGAGATGTTTCAACCTCCTGCCAGCATCGCATACACAGATCATCATTAGTTACATGCCTTCGTTTCAGATTTTTTTCTGTTGAGAGGCTACTAGATAAAACTTTCCATAGAAAGTGATGCAGCTTTGAGGGCATCTTCGTATCTCATATCTTTTATTTGAGATTCACATTCCCATCAGTTGGATGTATGTAATCTTGATTTGGTAGATGAGTAGCAAGTCAATATCCCGACTTCACTGTATACAGCCCATCCTCAGTATAATGCCATCCCAAAAGATCCAATCGAGCAAAATGAGAGATTTTAGTAGCGAAGATCTTTGCGACATCTTCTGGGTCTATAACTTCATTAAGTTTTTGTTCATCCCATTCTTGTCTATAAGCTTTGAACAAATCACATACTTTTCCTGACCTATGAAGCTCCTGTCTTGATCTTGGTGCCCTTGGTGGATGATCTGGAATCCATGGATCAGTCCATGTATTGATCAATGTACCATCACCAGCTATATACCTCAACCCTTTCTTCACAAGATCCCTACCAAATAGGATGGATTTCCATGCATATGAGGCTTTCGGTTTTTGAACTGCATTAATTATATTACCATCAGGGAAGTATCTAGATCGTAGAACCCGTGCCATTAAGCACTCAGGATGCTGCATATTCTCCACACCTGCTTCCCCAATAGGGCTTGGTTGAAACTTTGCAAATCTCTGAAACCAAGTCCACCTTCCCGTTTAGGAACACATACTCTTTTCCAAGCATATAAATGCATACCTTTTTATCATCAGAACCCCACGAGTACTTAGCCAACTCTGCCGTTATTTCATCACAAACTTCTTTAGGTAATCTGAACACATTCATGGAGAATATTGGCATCGCTAATGCCACAACTTTAAGTAGAACCTCCTTCCCACCCTGTGAAAGATATCCCTTACTCCAGCTCTGTGTAACAGACTTGACCTTGTCAACTATATATGTAAACATAACACTCTTATTACGACCAAATTGATTCGGCATCCCAAGATATTTCCCAATACCTCCCACATTGTGAATACCCAGAATGTTCCTCATTCTTGTTTTAACCAGCTCTGAGACCTTGCTTCCAAAAGTAACCGATGATTTATTAAGATTAACCGATTGCCTGAGACTGCTTCATAATCAACTAAAATCTTCTTAAGCTTTCTTCCAGCTTTTGGATAAACAAGAGAGAAAAACAAAGAATCATCGGCAAAGAGAAAATGATTATCTGATGGAGCTTGAAGAGATATATTTATACCCAATAGCGATCTGTCCTCCATAGCTTTATGCATCAGGTGAGATAGGACTTCAGCACATATTATAAAAAGATACGGTGAGAATGGATCTCCCTGCCTGATCCCTCTCACTAGAACAATATGACCTTCCGGCGATCCATTAATTAACACTGAAAAAGAAACAGAGGATACACAAGCCATTATCCATCTGATCCATTTAGCGTTAAACCCCATTCGAATCATAGTTTCCTCCAAAAAATTCCACTCTAGTCTATCATATGCCTTTGTGATGTCAGTTTTAACATCCATATATGATGAAGCTTGTCTCTTTCTGACCTTTAGACTGTGAAAAATTTCGTGTGCCACAATAATATTGTCTGTAATGTTTCTCCCCGAGATGAAAGCTTGCTGATTCTCCGAAATCATCCCAAGCCACTCTTCCCATGTTTGCTTGACCACGTTGAACCACTCCACCGTACATACTCTGAACCACATTCGTAGAGGAGAATAATCTTTGAAAGTACTCCTGAGCCACTCTTCCCATGTTTGCTTGACCACGTTGAACCACTCCACTGTCATCTTGAATAGCAGTAATAGTATTTCTGCTTCTCTTCCCTTTGGCAACAACATGAAAGAAAGAAGTATTTCGATCTCCTGCTCTGAGCCACGAGATTATGCTCTTGTGCTTCCAATAAATCTCCTCATCTTTATAGGCCTGATCCAGTACTTCCTTTAACTGATGTCTCTCTAGGTGACTTAAAGTATTGGAGCTGATCACTTCATCTAATCTAGCTAGAAGAATAGTAATACTCAGAAATATGATATCGACAGCGGCTTAAACGTTGAGCCAACGGTATCTGCACTAACTGAGCTTGTCCATTCCATTCCAACCTCTGTGAACTGTATCTTTAAAGCCATCTCTGTTACTTAAACGACTATCATATCGAAACATCCTCCTAGGCTGTTCTTTCCCAAAACCAATATGAGTTATCATTGGTCTATGATCTAAGTCTCCTATTTCCAAATACTGAGTTTCAGAAGCAGGAAAGAGTTCATTCCAAATCGGATTGGCCATTGTCCTATCCAAACAACACTGAACTTGATGAATGCCTCTCTGTCCAATCCAAGAAAACCTGTCTCCAACACATTTAATGTGTGATAGCTCGTTGTGACGAACCATATTACAAAAGTCTTGAAAGGAAGCTTCTTCTCTAACTCTTCCCCCTATCTTCCCATGATTGCCAAAAATTTTGTTAAAGTCACCCATTAACACCCAAGCTTGGTTCTTTCTACCCAAACCTATTCTTTCTAATCTTTCCCAAATGAGATGTCTTAGAGGAGGATTCGGGTTACCGTAAACAAAAGAAAAATAGAAAGAACCTTCATTACTTAAAACTTGACAATTTACAAGATTAGGGGACTGGCTTAAAACTGAAACTTGAACATTATGCTTCCAAAAGACTACTAGATCACCGAACCTACAGGTGGTACTGAAACATAATTTAAAAAATTCATTTGTGCTCCAACATCACGCACATAATCATCACCGCATATAATGTCCAGGAGATGCATCCTATTGATCTCCTTCAGACGTCGAACTGTTGAGTCAATGCCTAGACCTCGATAGTTCCAACATGCTGTCTTCATGGAGGTAATGGTGGTTCAGGGCCCACCGCGCCTCCCAATGGTGTTATGTTTTCCTGGTCGTCATCATTCGTTTAAGTACCACTTGCCTCTGTCTCATCTGATTTCTTCTTGCGTTTTTGATCTCTCATTCCACTGGATTCACCCTTTTCCATAAAAGGAAAACGACTCTTGTTGTCTTCTGTCGAATCCATCCACATCTTCCTCTTCAAGTGCTCTTTCCCAGCAGCTTTCAATCCAAATGGGTCAACTGGATTGAACATCTCTTCATTGTTAAGCTCATCAGAATACAGATTACGCATAGCTTCATTACCCCAAAGATCCTCGTACTTTATCTCACCATCCCCTTGATCTTGTTCTTCAGCATCTGGTATGTCTCCCTCCCTACCATTTCCGTTATCAGGTGGATCTGGTATAGCCTCCTCTTGTGCCTCTTCCTCATTCACTTCTTCAATGATTACACCTTGGTTTGCAATTGGTGGAATTAAATCATCATCTTCGCTCTGATCTCCATCATCAGCATTAGGAGGACCTCTATTTTGGATTAGACACGCACCAGAGTCATGTGTAAGTCTTCCACATACTTCACAGAACCCTCTCAGTCTTTCAAAAGTAAATCGCAATAGCGTGTTAACTTCAGTACCAAACTAAAAGTGTCTTTGAAACCTCAGAGGCTCATCAACATTCCAGTTCACACGAACTCTCGCATACTTCCTTCGAGCAGCCACTTCAGGATTGTAGTCAACATCCAAGTACATTCCCAACGCCCTCCCAATGTGCATCACTACGTCTTGGCTCATGTACTGGATCGGAATACCACGTATTTGGATCCAGAAAGGTATGAAGTTGAGCATCAGGGGATCAAAGCGTTGACTCCATTGTTTCAGAATAAGCATACGATCAGCGAAAGCCCATGGACCTCTTCGTAACACCATCTCCATCGATTCTTGTGAGGGGAAAATGAATTGAAATCGTCTTCCTTCCACCATACGACCATAGACGCCTATAATTCCCCAATTGCGAGGGAGGGTGGTGATGATTGAACGGGGATTCTGTCTGCGAGGCATTACAGGACGACCAATGATGACAAATCGATTTTCCACCGCCGCAGCATTGATCACATGTTCCGGGAGTTGAAACGGAGGATTGTTAGCACCCAAATCAATGTTTTGGATTCCTCTCCTTAGGTTATTCGCCATAGTTAAAGTAAAGAGTAATATATGAAACCAGAAGATGAGAGAGATGTTGTGAAGCCATCGAAAGATCCCAATTTGGATTAAATAGAGATCCTATTTGTTAGTTGTAACAAAGGGGAAACACGACCGCGGGGTGAAATCGTGTGGATAACTGTTAGATGATGGATTAGAGTATGCCCCATGATGTGCCATTACCGAGAAGAACGAGAACCTTGCCGTAATGGTATCGGAAAGTTGTTGTTGAAACCGGGTAGCCATTTTTTTCATAATACATTTTACTTTATATGTAAATTACAAAACATAAAAAAAAATATATATTATTTTGTTATAAAATTAGGGGATTTTGAATTTACGTTGAATATAAAAATATAAGTTAAATCAAATACCTATATGGACGTGCGGGTCAAATACTGGTTGCTCATTATACTCAATGCAATTACGGTGAAACGCTGAAACAAAGAGAGAAGAAAGAAAACATAAAGGGTGAATGAATGTGCTTAACAAGTTGGTTTCTCTACCATAATGAATCGATAAGTGTATAAACAAAATTTCAGTATAATAATCACCGGGCATTGCCATTTGCCATAGTAAACATTTTATTACGAGCCGTTGGTGATTCTACATTTGTAAGAAAACCCATTTCCCCTAATAATGGGCCTCTACTGAGCCGAGTGACCCAACTTCGCCACCAATTAAACCAAAACGAGGGTAAAATAGTCTTTAAGCCAAGGAATAGAAGCGGAAAAAGAGGTGAGCCGAGAGTTGGAAGCCTTTTTGACTCGTTTTGCTGTATTCACTTTTTGCCCATTCGTTCCCTCATTTCCACCTTCCCTCGATTGTTTCCCCCCTCCTGCCGCGATCAACAAGGTTTTCATCTTCTTCCTTTTTCTCTTCCGTTTCCGGTAAAATTTTTAATTTTACAGCGTAATTTGTGTGTTTCATAGATCCCCATGTCGATATTTCTTTTCCCTCGTTATAATTTGACAATCGTCTCTTTCTTCTTTGCACATTGTGTTCTCTGGATCTGGGTTTTACTCATTATTTTTACCACTTGATATTCGATCTGGGTTTATTTTTCTTGTTTATAAAATCGCTTCCTTTTAAGCAAAGATCGCTTTTAATCCACCTTAAGTGTGTGATAGTATTGTTTATTATTCAACTGTGTTTCTCTGCTTTGATGTTGTTTAATATTATATGAATCCAAACTGTTGACATGATTCTTCTGGATCTAAAATATTCTTAGATTTGATTTTGTCTTTCTCGTATATTATTTTTATTCTTTTGTTTATTTATAATGTTGTATATTCCCACTAGTTTTTAGCTTATATGAAAAAAGAAATTGATTCCTTTGCGTTTTAATTTTCCTTTGTTTATATGGCAATTTGGTAGGTCCTTGTTTTGCAGAAATTAGAAAATGGCTGACGGTGAAGACATTCAACCCCTTGTCTGTGACAATGGTACTGGAATGGTTAAGGTATTCCCTAAAAATTAAATCTTTTTATTTTTTTTTGTTGTTCAATCTTGAATCTTTCCACAGAACTCTGTTTTTGTGGATCATTACTCTGTTTCCTATGATCAGTATATCTATTTGCCATCTCTAAGTTGCTTTTATTGTTCTGTGTTGACTCTTCAGGCTGGTTTTGCTGGAGATGATGCACCAAGAGCTGTGTTTCCAAGTATCGTAGGCCGTCCACGTCACACCGGAGTCATGGTAGGTATGGGACAGAAGGATGCATACGTCGGCGACGAAGCTCAATCAAAACGTGGTATTTTAACTCTCAAATACCCTATCGAACACGGTATCGTCAACAACTGGGATGACATGGAGAAAATCTGGCATCACACTTTCTACAACGAGCTACGTGTCGCTCCCGAGGAGCATCCCATTCTCCTCACCGAAGCTCCTCTCAACCCTAAAGCTAACCGTGAGAAGATGACTCAGATCATGTTCGAAACATTCAATGCTCCGGCCATGTATGTTGCAATTCAAGCTGTCCTGTCGTTGTACGCTAGTGGTCGTACTACTGGTATTGTCCTTGACTCTGGAGATGGTGTGAGCCACACGGTACCTATCTACGAGGGTTACGCTCTCCCCCACGCCATCTTGCGTCTCGATCTCGCGGGTCGGGACCTTACTGATGCGTTGATGAAGATCTTAACAGAGCGTGGCTACTCTTTCACCACGACGGCTGAGCGTGAGATTGTTAGAGACATTAAGGAGAAGCTCTGCTACATTGCTTTGGACTATGAGCAGGAGCTTGAGACGGCTAATACAAGCTCCTCTGTGGAGAAGAACTATGAGTTACCTGATGGTCAAGTGATCACCATTGGGTCAGAACGGTTCCGTTGCCCAGAGGTTCTTTACCAGCCGTCTATGATCGGTATGGAGAATGCTGGTATCCATGAAACCACATACAACTCTATAATGAAATGTGATGTGGATATTAGAAAGGATTTGTATGGTAACATTGTGCTTAGTGGTGGAACAACTATGTTCCCTGGGATTGCTGATAGGATGAGTAAAGAGATCACTGCTTTGGCACCGAGTAGCATGAAGATTAAAGTGGTTGCACCGCCTGAGAGGAAATACTCTGTTTGGATTGGAGGGTCTATCTTGGCCTCCCTTAGTACCTTTCAGCAGGTAACTTCATTTCTCTGTAATCAAATGATTCTACTCATGTGTGACTTTGACTTGACTGATTGGCCCAAACTCTGGTGTTTAATGTTTGCAGATGTGGATTGCAAAGGCGGAGTATGATGAGTCAGGCCCATCGATTGTTCACAGGAAATGCTTTTGAGTTTAAAGTTCAAGTTTTCTGTCCTGGGGGGTTTATCCTTGATAAGTTTTATCTTCAGTATTTTTCATGGCTCTAAAGACAGTTCAAAGAACTCAAGTATCTCTATGTAGCATGGTTGTCTTGTTTCTTCTTCCCCTTTACTTCCTTTTGTTGGATAAGACCATTGTGTGAGTGGATAAGAACTTCTAATTATTCCAAATTTAATAGGGTGAAGTATGACTATTGTTATACCATTGTTGATTTTGTGTAGTGTCGAGTAAGGGATTAAAGACGATAACTGTTTGTTTGAACAAGTTACTCAAACTAGCAAAACCCTTGCATATAACACAAGACCTGAAAAGAAGATAACTAAACGGGGCGATTAAACTAAAATTGCCTTAGCCGGAGGTAACCGCAATTCCTGTAACACGACGCCATCGTCCTTCTCAATCAAAAACTTTACCAGCTGTTTCATTGATCTGATTTATTTAGATGATTCATCTAAATTTTAAAGAATTGTTCAGTTTTCCATCCGGATAAACTATTTAGATGAATCATTCGGATGTAAATTCATAGATATAAATAGTTTTTAAAATTAATCGTTCTATTTTTGATACATTATAATATATTGTTTATTTTTAAATTTGAATGTGAATTTTATTTGTTATAACGTATTATAAATATATAAATTTGTATATATTATTTATATTGATTGTTTTATAAATTTTAAAATATAAAATATGAATTTTGAATTATTATTAGTTTTTATCTCTAACCACTGTTCTAAAAATCGGTATAGGCAGCGTCTAAGCAGCAATTCCCTTCTTAGGTTCTTACCAAAATAATGTTCTTAAAATTCAATTTATACGACTTAAGTCAGTTTAAACCATTTAAATCAATTTAATTGTCCTAAAACATTTATAATCGATTTAAATTAGTAGAAATCTGTTAAATTAAATAATAATGTTAGTACAAAATTATAAATTTGTGTAATTTATTTTATTTTGTATATCTAATTTTGATAATTCATTAAAATAAAATTATAAGTAAACAAAAAAATCTAGCTTATATAAATGTAATGTACATATAAAATAAACTCATAATTCGTTAACGCCTAATCCTCGCCTAAATTCCGAATAATTAGCATAGGCGTTAGTCCTTTATAGAACGTCTAGTTACCGTCAAGCTTTTGCAAATATATTCTAAATGCAAATACTTTCCCAAATGTTTTATATGACAGCATTGAAGCAAAAAAAAATATATTTGTAAAACATTATCATTTTTAAAATGTTTTTCTACTAAATGCTGATTGGATGATAAAAAGCATAATGATACTCTGCTAAACAAATCCATAGTGAAACAAATTTTTCTTTGGCTAAGAAACTATATTTTCTTTTTAAACAAGAGCTAACAAATGGAATATCAGAAACTAACGGTTACATAAGGAAAATAAAAATATAACTGCCTTGTTTGGCACGATTATACTCTCAAGCATAATGACATGGACTAAAAAACAAACACAAATGTTACTTAATGTCACACACCGATTTGTTTATTATTTTTTTGACCATGTACGTGTTCAAATTAATCTCAACCGTTTATATCGCAAGCTTCTTTGTCTATAATCTATGATCTCGACCATTGGATTTTAGTGTAGGTGGGTCGTGTGTGTGTCTCTCTCTCTACTACGTGCGCAGATAAACCTTATTTATAAAAACAGTCGAAAGGAAGAAACAAAGCACAGAGTATTTAGCATACTTCACTGCTCTCATAAGAATGAGTAACGAGCTTCTCAAAATTGTTCCAGACAACCTTCAATTCCATTGTAAGATTTATAGATTCAGATTTCGTAGTTTCTTTTCACTGTGTTTTGATCTTTTTCTTTTTTTTTTGTCCGCGCTGTGTTTTGATCTACATGTGGTTTTGATGTAGTCAAATCAAGGAAGCAGATTTTGATTAACAAAACCGACAATCATTTCGCCTCCAAGGTTAGTACATTTGATGTTTTTCTTTAACATATTAGAGAAGGAGCTTGTTGAGACTCTGTTTTGTATCCTAAGATATTTCGATGATCTCAAATTTTTGTAGGTTAAGTTGAGGAGTCAAAAGAAGTCTGTTGCCAGGCCTAATGCTAGTAGTAGGGTTCTTCCAGGATCCTCTTTTTTTTTTGCTAACATCTTCGGTTTCCACCGAACAAAAATTGCCAGATGAGGTTTTTTTTTTGTTATGGATTTGGTTGTTTTTTTTGGTCCCGGAACATACGAAATCGAAAAATAATTGCCAAATGAGGATTTGGTTATTGATTTCATTGTTTGATTTTTTTTTTTTATTTTTGGTATGAATTTTTTTTTTGCTATGGATTTGGTTGCTTTAATTGGTTTTTGGTCCCGATCTAGTTTTTTCTTTTTTGCTATGGATTGGTTGGTCTCGGATCTAGTGTGATCATACGAGGTCAAAAAAGAATTTGCCAAATGAGGATTTTTTTTTTTGTTATGAATTTGATTGTTTTTTCGTTATTTTTTTGGTCCCGGATCTAGTCATACGAACTCCAAAAATGATCGCTCAGGGCATGTTTAACCCAGCGCCCCTAATGGGGACTTATTTTTTTTATTTTTAGCTGATATAACAAAAAAAAAAATATATACACAGTACAAACACTACACAGAATCGGACGCTTAATTTGGCACTGGAAGCACCGAATTCTATCTTTTCTGTGGACCCCCTCCCTTAAGCTTTCCTCTAAGCACTCTCCTTTTTCTCCCGTTAATGCTGCCCTCAGGCTGCATACATAGACTGATAGACGAGTTGTTTTCAAATGTGTAGTTCCCGGAGCCCACACCATGAAAGTTACTTATCCTAGGATGGTACTGATGTTGCCACTAACTCGATTTTAACATCCATTATTCTTATAAGTTCTTCCCCTCCCCCAAAAAGATATTGTTTTGAATACAAGAAGGTGAAAATAAACCGAAATATAACAACAAGACATACTTCAGCTAAGCTAGACAGATAAACACATGTGCAGCAGAAAATATAGATGAAGAATTCTGGTCGGATTGGGATGATGTGAGCATGCTAAACGTCAAAGTAGCCGAACCAAAGATATAAATATGTTTCGAGAGCGGAGGAGCTTTGGAGTGGACGTTGTGAAGTGGGCAGAGGAGCAACACGATCCAAGCCTATTAACTTTGCCTTGATAAGCTTTGATACTTCCTTAACAAGAAGCACAGAGGATCTTCTGGATGAAGAGTGCAATCTAGTGTTCCTTTCCTTCCATAAAACATATACAATAGCTTGAACAAGTAAGTTGCATATGGTCCTGACCTTAATGTTTGAAGAGGACCTAGGAAGCCAGCGAATGATAGCATCGAAGGAAGCTGGCAGATTGAACGAAGAATGAT
>JABAYD010021917.1:0-14028 GCA_014822095.1 Diplotaxis tenuifolia
CTCAAAAACCACTCACACCATCGACCACCTGTCTCGCACCAACCCGGACCATCCTTACAACCTGCCACATTAAATGAGGCATAATCAACTATACAATTACTTAGTTAGGCGAATTATTCCGCATATACGGTTAGTCCCGAAAACCTAATCCTAACATGCCCATGATCCTAATTTTAAGTGACGGTAGACTCATGATCGGATCGACCCATCCGAATCTCAGCCTCATGGTAAGGTCAACTAGATATGGTTCATTCCCAATGGAAGACCTTTTGGCGAATTCTTCCCATGCATCAACTGTGTCGTCCACTCGCCCCTGAATCGTGTGAACCGATCAACCCCAATTGCCCTCGCCCAAGCATACAACCATACTTAGATTCTATAGGCTAATATAGCCGAGCTGAGTAATCTACATGAATGCATGAACAAAAGTAAAACACTCAGCTTCAATGCCTTATGTTTGATCATGCAACACTCAATATTTTTATTCTCCTGTAAAATCCAACCAATGTAACTGTTCTGATTTACCCAGGTGGATCAATTAATATTTTTATATAAAATTGCGTTAGGCATGGCACCCTCGCATGCATTATGTTTCGTTCTTCGTCGCTTGCACATACATTTAAATCTACAATCAGAGCATCTCCAACCCAACTTCATTTCCATTTCAAATATCAGTTTGAAGTAAAAATTAATCTAATTAATCACACTCCATTTTCAACTTCAGAATAGAGTAATGTCTAGGATTACTCTAATTTGGAATAATCTTATGT
Organism: Diplotaxis tenuifolia; assembly: GCA_014822095.1. Classification (NCBI taxonomy): domain Eukaryota; kingdom Viridiplantae; phylum Streptophyta; class Magnoliopsida; order Brassicales; family Brassicaceae; genus Diplotaxis; species Diplotaxis tenuifolia. Next base: position 771 of record JABAYD010021917.1, read on the forward strand.
ATTACTCCATTAAACTATTTTTACTTATGAAATAGTTTTTCAAATTATAAATGTTATTATTTCATACTTCAATAAAATTTTAAAATAAGCATTCATAGAGTTTCTCAAGTATAAAACAAAAGAAAGTGTTTAAAAATATGAGAGAAGAAAAGGAGATCTCCTGTAAGAAAATTATTGAACATTTTGGAAAGACCCAAAACTAAGTTTCACAATTAAAATAGGTAAACAATTTCAAGAGAAATTTCTTAGGATGACTACAATTTTTTTTTTTACAAATATAGACTTAAAGAGTTGAAATGACCAGAAGATGGTTTATTAAGAAGGTAAGTAAACACAAATATTCTTAGGATTAATTAATTTAAACTTAGCCTTCAGATTTGAAAGGTGGAGTTTAAGATTTTTAAAAATAAAGAAATGCTACAAATTTAAAATAAAAAATTTTAAACTATTTTTAATAAGAATTTTCGGATTTCAAGATAAGTTTTTGAAAAAAATGAAAATAAGAAAAAGGTTCTAATTCAAAAACGTATTATTCAGAAATAATAAAAAATCTTTTAAAAAAAAATAATTATGTATATTAAATATCTATAAAACAAGAGTATATATAATGATCTTTTATCTCTCTTAATAAAACAATTTTGATCATTTTTGTGAGTGTTTTTGGTGAAAAAACCTGTTTTAGTGCCATTCGAGAGAATTATCTTAATTTAAAAGTAAAATAAAAAATAAATACATATTATTATTTTGATATAACATAAGTCTCTGCCATTTTACGATGCTCTAAGCTTCTAGTTTGTGTTTTTATTTTCATGAATCTGGGTTTCTATATAAAGAAAGAAAGAGCTAAACCAAACAAATCTAACCACATTCTCACTTCTTATGATGCAGTCGTAAGTTAGCCAACTACTTTTTTTTTGGTGAAATTAGCCAACTACTTTCACTAAACAACCAAATCATAACCTGCAAGAACCCATACAAATACTCATAAAGTAATCACAAATAAAAAAAATACTCTTTTCTCATACCAAATAAGAATTCTTGTCAGCTTTCACTGAATTCAATTTAACCTCATGTCCAAGATGGACTATCCATTCATGCACTAAAGTAACTTGTGACGGTGAGAAACCCCTACTTACCACGAGTAATGTTTTAAAACCGAATTGCTTTCTAGATCATTGAATCATTGGATTCACCATAATCAATTTTGATTAATATATAGTAATATACGGTTATATATGAATCTAATATATTTAACTATTAAAAATATAAAATAATATCCAATTTCGATGTTTTTACAAAATACAATTACATATTTACATAGTTTATTTTAAAATCAATTTTAATCTCCATGAAAATAGATTATTTGACTATCTTTTAATACCAAATAAGGACATTGGCTAAAAAATCAAGATAATAATTATTATTGTAAAATTAACTTTTAGACCCAAAAAATCATAATATGTTTTCAATAACAAAAATAAATTAATACTGGATCATATCAATAAATTTTGGTTTTCTCTGTTATCCTGTCTTCATTTTTTTTTCAAATGACATTGTAAAAAATTCATCAAAATCTTATAAAACACAAATCAAAAAGTTTATTTAATTTTATGTATTACTAAATGATATATGACATGTCTAATTAAAACATTTTTAAGAAATTTCATCAGTTTTTCTTGATTTTTATTGAGTTGACTGATGTCCGATCGCAAATTAGTTGCAAATTTTTAGAATTTTATTAAGTTTTTTTATTAAATTCTTGTATTATGTATATGTTACTGAGTTTATAAGTTCGACCGTGGATCTACGTTGGCTTGATTGGCAGAGCATTATTATAAGCATTATACTCTTTATCATCCCATCAACATTAAACAAAGAGAGAAAAATCTAGGGTATTTCTAATTTCGTTCTATTTTTCACTATAAAATAGAGTTTAGAATCAAAATTCTCCAATGATATTTTAATTGTTACACTATAATAAAGTGAAAATACGTTTACTCTGTGATACTTAGAGTAAATTGTTTTTGTTTTGTTTTGTTTATGACTCTATTTCTTTCACCCTAAAATAGAGTATCTTTGGAGTATAATTCAACTTTATTATAAGGTTAAGAGGAAAAAATAGAGTTAATCGTTGGAGATGGTCTTAGAAAAGTATTTACAAAATGCTAATACTCTTCAAATGTTCTAGGCTCGATGCTCTCACATGAAGCTTTTGAAAGAGCATTTATAATTAAAATATATAAAAACTAAAAAATAATTATATATAATTAATTTATATTTATTCATCTCTATTATAAAAAAAATTATTTAATAATATAAAAATATAAATTTATATTTTTAAAAATAAAAATTGCTGTAAAATATTTTCAATTTTTTAAAAGAACAATATTTCACATTTAAATATAATATAATTTATATAATTATTTTTTTTGATGAAATGTGAAATTTATTGATCAAACAAGAAACTATTATGTACAAAGAATGAGTTTAAAGAATGACTACTAAAGCTTTAATTTAGATTTCAATAGCTAACTATGGGCACCAAACCATCGCTGCATCAAGCCGCGAAGTTTAGGCTTCAACTGGTACTTTGTAGCTGTGATCCTATTCTTGATGGTCTTATCAATAACTCTAGCAAGCTGCTCTGTGGACTTCACCCCATTATTGTGTCTCCGATCATTTCGCTCACGCCAAACAAAATATATCGTGGTCTACAGTACTAGCCTAAGGAGAATGAACGTGAGCCTATCAAAAGAGCCAGAAATCATGTGCTGTAGAGTAGTTTCCCAGTCTGGATCCGGCTCGGATCCTAATAAGTCACCCATGACTCGTAACCAAAGAGTAAAGGTATACGGGCAGGCAAAGAACAGATGGTCTCTCGTCTCATCCGGTTCACCACAGAATACACAGACCTGCGGTTGGCCCCATTGTTGAGTGCGGTGACCTGTCGCGAGCCTATCTTTTATAGCCAGCCATGTGATGAAAGCATACCTGGGGACACCCTGAGGGAACCAGATTAATTTGCTCCACCGAACTTCCTCCTTACGGTCACGAATATGTTGCCATGTCTCAGTCGTGACAAACTCTTCTTTGAAAGCATCCTCTCCATACTTCCAAGTTACAACATCAGAGGCTTCAGATAGAGTAAGAGGGAAATCAGAGATGACCTGCAATATATCTCGGATGCGCTGATCTCGACAACTTCTAAACTGCCACTCCCCATCCCGTAAAACCTCAGAAACTCTAGCGTCCCTTGCAATTCCAAGTTTCTGCGTGCCAATCTCACCCGTCAACTCAATAAGGCGCCCCTCAGGGAGCCATATATCAGTCCAAAACTTCACACGTTGACCATTACTTATATGCATACGGAGGAAGCTCTTTGCTACAGTTTTTAAATGAAGCAACTTTCTCCAAACCCAAGAGCCCAAACTTGTGTCTCTGATATCCCAAAACGTCTCACCTCTAAGCAAATAGTGCCTAGCCCAATCACCCCACAAAGATGTAGAACAGGAGAACAACCTCCATATTAGTTTAAGCATGAAAACAGTGCTCATATCTCTAATACGCCTGATCCCCAAGCCTCCTTCTACATACGGGTGGCACACTTCATCCCATGCTAATTTAGCCTTGGAAGAATCATCAGGTGAACCGCTCCAGAGAAAAGCGGAACACATGCTCTCAATCTCTTCAATACAAGATTGAGGTAGACAAAAAGCAGCACACCAGAAATTCGTTAGACTTGCAATTACTGATTTAATGAGTTGAAGTCGACCTGCAAAAGAGAGAGCTTTACTTTTCCAGGAAGTAAATCTGTTTCTTATCTTGGCAGTCAAAGGCTCATAATCAGCCCTAGACATAATCTTGGAAGTAAGGGGGAGCCCGAGATATTTAATTGGTAAGGTAGAAATAGATAAGCCCACTGCTGCTGCTCAGTTTCCAGCAAGGTCTTGTCTCTCTCAGCGGCAAAGACAGTAGACTTCGCAATGTTGATCTTTAAACCAGATAGGCTTGCAAAATGTTCAAAAAATTGCAGAGTGTGTCGCAGGGAAGGTGGGGAACCATCGGAGAAGACAACAATGTCGTCAGCAAAACTCAAGTGAGATAAATTAATATCCTTACAATGGGGGTGGTAACCGATAAGGTTATTTGCAGCCGCCTTATTTAATAGCTTTGAGAGCACATTGCTGATGATGACATAAAGGTAGGGAGAGAGAGAGCAGCCCTGTCGAAGTCCCCTGCTGCTCGTAAAGAAACCTTCGAGCTCACCATTAACCGAGACGGAGAAAGCTGCTGTGTCGATACAACGCATGATCCAAGTAACAAACTGGTCAGGGTATTTCATAGCCCGCAAAGTATCTTCGATAAAAGACCAACTGACCGAGTCAAATGCCTTAGATATGTCCAGCTTCACGGTTGCACGAGAGGAGACGTTTGGCTTATGATAGTCCTTAACAAGTTCAGTTGCTAACAGGACATTTTCCAGTAAGAGACGGCCTTCGATAAAAGCACACTGGTTCAATTCAATGGCCGAAGGGAGAGTAGCTTTAAGTCTAGTAGCCAGAATCTTTGAAATAACCTTGTACACCACGTTACAACAGGATATAGGTCGAAAATCAGTCATCTTCTCAGCTTCTGCGGTTTTTGGTACAAGGGAGAGAATAGTGGCATTGACACTATGAGGCATGAAACCATAGAGGAAGAAAGATTGCACCGCTGCCACAAAGTCTTTCTCAATCACAGACCATGCAGCCTTGAAAAACTCCATTGGAAAACCATCAGGTCCGGGAGCCTTATTACTAGGCATAACGAACAGTACCTCCTTGATTTCATCAGCAAGAACCGGTTTCATAAGTCTACTCGCCTCATCAGGGGAGCAATGGTGATCTATAAGCTCTGAGAGCTCCTCCTGCGAGACGCTCGTTTTGCTTGACTGAGAACCATTTAAAAAATTTTGGAAATGTGAAGCTGCTTCTCTTTTAATGTCAGGAAGAGCCGTAAGTATCCTACCATCAGTTGTAATAATCTTCCTGATTGTGTTCCTCACATTTCTTGTCTGAGTAGCTCTGTGGAAAAACCTTGAGTTCCTGTCGCCTAGACCCAGCCACTAAATACGCGACTTCTGATAGAAAAATTGTTCTTCCACTCCAGATATATGGTGCCAATGTTCCCAGGCATCTGATGCAGCTTCGAAAGTCTCAGTGGAGGGGTTTTGCATTGCTGCCGTTTGCTTGACACATAGATCCTCATATGCCGATTTCACTCTTCCTGGAAGGTCACCGTATAAATCTCTATTCAAACTTCTCATCTCGTATTTTAAGGACTTCAATTTCTCATGAAACAACCGAAGGGCAGACCGTGAGTGAAACAAAGGAGGCGTCTCTGACCAGACCCGTGTCACCACCTCCAAGAACTGCGGGTGTGAGGTAATGTGGTTAAAAAACTTGAACGGCTTCTGATTTCCCTGAGGAACCTCTTTGAGTTGCGTATGCATACGAAGATGGTCCGACACTCCACCAGATTCAAAGGTTGCAAAGGAGAGAGGATAGGCATTTAACCAACAGCTATTTACCATAACCCGGTCGAGCTTCTTGCTGATGGGATTATCGTCTTGACAATTTGTCCAAGTGAACGAAGATCCCACCTGAGGTAAATCCATCAGATCACATTCCTGGACCGTCTCTTGGAAGTCTCTAATCGAACTACGGTCAGCATGAGAAGCGAGTGCTCTAGAATGTTCAAGCACTGATAAAGCCACGTTGAAATCTCCGTGCATGATCCAGGGATGATTAGGTCCAGCTACAAATCTATTAATGTACTGCATTTCACTCCACAACTGCCTTCTTTCTAGAGCATAGTTAGACGCGTAGACAAAGGAACAGATGAAGGTATCTCCTGAACCCTTGTATCTAATCCACACTGTGATCATTTGAGAACTAGTGTGCACCGGACAGACCTCAACGTCATCAGACCATACCACCCAAATCCTTCCTAAACGGTGGTGAGAGTAGTTGTGTAGATAACTCCAACCCGGAAAAGTCACATCAAAAACCTTTGTAAATTTTTCCAACTTCACTTTTGTTTCCAACAAACACCCTATAGACAACTTTGCAGCCTTGACCCACTGTCTTACTGCTTGTTGTTTGCGTGGCTGGTTGAACCCACGCATGTTCCAGGCGAAGATTGACGACATCAGTGCTTCCTGGAGGAAGCTTTTTTAGCTTGATGAGACCCCTTCTGAAGTAATGCAGCTTGCGCCAACCCTCGAGAGTTTCGAAACACCATCTTAGAACCCCTCCCACGACTCCGATGAGAGCTCTGCCGTGGAGGATCCACACACTTCCCACCCTCAGCCACTTTGGTAAGTTCAGCCCCAGAGCCCACAAAATCAACATGTACCGCATTGCTTGTTTCTACCACCATTTCAGCAGGAATCTCATTTCCCTCATCATCACTATCAATTTCGCCCTCTTCACGAATATCCTACAAAGCATTAAATCTGTTTGGTGACATACTACCCCCTCCACGGTTTATCTCTTGATTCTTCACCCTTTGTTGGCTTTCCACAATGTTCTTTCCAACAGTATCCAAACCCGCCTCTGCGGCCACCCCATTATGTTCCTCCTCATTAGATTTCAGAGAGACAGCTGAGAGATTTTCCTTTCCGGAAATGGTCTCAAGCTCGGCCAGAAGCTTAGTCACAGTCAATTCATCCGAGAGTTCTGGCACATCACACGGAGCTGACTTTTCGAGGACAACAGAATCATTCTGCACCACTTGATCTTCTGAGCTAGCAGATATAGAGGATTTCGAGACCTGGCAGGATTCTACAATATGACCCCACTTAGCACACGAGCGGCATCTAGGTGGGAACCAGGGGTAACTGATGGAGACCAAAACATCGATTCCACGTTTATCTTTGAAACTGATTTTATTTGGTAAGGGTTTTTTCAAATCAACTTCAACTAGCACCCTTGCCACATCCATACGAATACAACGCTCGGTATGGGGGTGAAGCTTCACAAACTTCCCTGCCGTGCGAGACAAGAAACCTAGCCCTTGCTTTGAGTAGAGATAACCCGGGACATTTTCCAAATCCACCCACAAAGGCATCGCTGAGGGGTCTGGGGGTGAGCTAGCTGTCTCTGGAGTCCAGACTCCCACCATCAACGGAACCTCAGAGATATGCCAGAACTTTCTATTCAAAACTCTGCTCCTAATTCCCGCATCCTCAATCCGAAAAAGTACTGTCGTCTTCCCAATAAACTGAACATCCACTCTAGATTTCTTTCCTGGCTGCGCCCAGATTCGATTCACCGTGGCGTGAATTGAACCAATGTGCAGTGCCTCATTCATGAAGTACCCTACCAAGAAACACTTCCACAGAGGATCAGAACCCTCCAACAACTCTTGCGGGATCTCTACCTCCGCCACACCATCCTTAACCACGAAATCTGGATTGAGATCCGGAGTGGACACACTGCCAACCAGAACGGAGGAGTATGAGACTTTCTCTCGCTGCACTTCATGTTCTGTCCCTGCTACAGTTGGAGGGGATAAAGAGTCGCCGCCATCGCTCGCCCCCTGCTCGGCACTTCCTCTGTAAGGAACCCCGTCCTCGGGAGGTTTTGCCTTCGCCGCCGCGCTTGGGGATTGAGATTCGCCGTCGCCGCTCATTAGGTATCAACCCGGATATAATTTATATAATTATACATATCATTCATTTATTTTTAACAATAAACATAAAATAATATTTATTTATTTATATATGAAACATACACACACACATATATATATATATATATTAGGCTCTAATAAAAAAATTATATATCATATATTAATTTTTATGATAATTTACTACTCTACCAATAAATAAATAATGATAATTTATATATAAATTATATAATTAATTTATTTTATAATATTATAAATTATGTTATATCCAAATATAATTTAATATTTTTAACAGAAATTTTACATTTTTGTAAATAATAATATTTCACATATAAAATATGTATAATATAATTTAGAAAATGCATAAATCCTTTATTTGTAATAACAAATAAATTATTAATATATCTTTTATATTATATATATATATTATTTTAAAATAAATCTATTATATATTAAATTTTATGATAATTTTAAAATTGTATATTACTAGTGTTCTATCAATCACATTATTAAAAACTTTAACGAAAGTATACAGTAAATTGATTGTACATTATACTACTGCTAATTCTTTATCTTTCTCTGGTACCAATTGAGACTATATTATGAAGTAGACCAAAAAATGGCAAAGGTAGAAACCGAACTGAAATTGGTTTTATGTATTATAGATATACAATCATATTAATTAAATTATTTTTAAGTTATGCTTAACTCCATCCGTACAAAATATAATTGCATTGAACTCAATCGAGACAAACCAGAATACAAATGGTTTTGATGATTCCCATTTAATTACATAACAAAAAAAATGACGGAACCACAAACTGTACTTGTATGGAACAAACCAGATTGGATTGGACCTAGCCAAACGATTCTAATTATACAATTTAAACGTGCATCGACTTTTCAAACAGTCGCTCTCAAAACGTTCGGAATCTGATGACTCTGACTCAAAGTAGATGTATCTTCTGACAAGTTTCCCAACCATGATGTTTCTCTAGAAATTCAATTTTCCAGAACAATAAAAAGTTAAAATCAAGCAACTTCTCTAGTTAAGAAAATAATCACCTAACATATACAAACTTGCTGTAATGGGCATGACCAGTATAATATAATTAAATGGACACTGTGGGAACCGAAATCCATACCTGTCAAATATGAAAACTTAGAGAAAATCCTAATTTTTCCGAGGTCCTGGATCTTTGCGGAAACAACTAAAACCGAAAAGATGAACAGAATATAGATGAAGAATTTACGTAAGAGCTATTATTGATAAAGAGATTGAATGCTGTTACAATGAGAATCGCGGAACTTAGACGACAAAACGTTCTAAGGACCTGACTTGCTAGTCTAGCCACATAAGTCCTAAATTCACCTAAGCTAACCACCGTTTTTCTAAGTCTAAAAATCGTCCCTTGCTCTTGTCTGCTTATATACTCCTTCTTAGGGGGTTTAGTCCTTCTTTATTCGCCCAGATACGAGTCTATTGGAAATCTTCCATTTATCTCGATCTTTCCATTTATCTTCGGAAATCTTCTATTTATCTTCAAACTTGACATTTATCTTCTTTATGCGAGTAAATGGTGAAACCATCATTGTATCTTTGGGCTGAACTTCGTCTAAGTCGTAAATAGACTTTTATCGCGTTTTAGGACTTTCCGAGCTGCTTTGCGATAAAACCGTTTTACGACTTTAGACGAGATCGTTTCCTGATGCGATGCTGTTTTCATAAAACATCTCGAGTTAATTGTATAGTTCGACAATATACGATGTTTCATCTAACCGCTGCCGTTTTACAAGATTTACTCGAGTTCTTACGAGAAAACGAGACTTTACGGTTTTATCGTAAAACTTGATTGGTAAGGCGGATCGAGATGAAACAAGAGACATTCCGACCACGGTTTAGAGCATGATTGGAGTTGAGGGACGTATACTTCGTGTTGGGAGTGCGGGGAGCAAGGCTCAGATTGGTCAGCTCGACGTACGGCGAACCGAACCGGGATGGTTCTGCTCGCCGTACGGCGAGCTGTTGTGAGACGATCAGCTCGCCGTACGGCGAATTGAACCGTCTGGTTCAGCTCGTTGTACGGCGAATTGAACCGTCTGGTTCAGCTCGCCGTACGACGAATTGAACCGTCTGGTTCAGCTCGCCGTACGGGGGCTGATTCGAGTGAACCAGCTCGCCGTACAGAAAGCTGGTTTGGTGAGCTGGTCCGGGACGCCCCAGCTCGCCGTACGGCGAGCTGAACCGGTTGGTTTAGTTACGAGCTGGTTTGATCAAACCTGCTCGTGATTTTGCGGTGGGTTGGATGTTTTGGTATTTCGATCTGAGATCCTTTCACAGAATTTTAAGAAAAAATAATCGTAGACGCTGATTCGAGATTACCGTTTTTGACACCAACAGACATAATTGAACCCATCATCACTATATATATATTTTCAACACTCGACACATATATCCTGTCCAAACTATAAAATCCATTAACCCAAAACAAAATGATGATCCTAAGGCTGGCTCTCGTGGCTGTCATCTCCTCCTCCGTGGCTGCACAATCAGCCTCAACGACGTCGCTTATAACGTATATATTTGGCGACTCATTAACCGAAGTTGGGAACAACAACTATATGCAATATTCGCTGGCGAGATCAGACTTTCCATGGTATGGAATTGATTTCTCCGGCGGCCAAGCTACCGGAAGATTCACCAACGGTCGGACTATCGGTGATATCATATGTGCATACGTCCTCTTTCTCTCATATATTTCTATGCATATAAAGATATGTACACCTGCATGTATTTAGTTCTCATGTACATGTGGCCATCTATACTAATATACATATACTGTATATAATTCAATTTTCATTTCTACTTTAATTTTCTTTTACTCATATTTAATGGTTTTATTTAGAGTAAGTCTGAATCAATATCAGATTTATTTTCAGTTGAACTTGGTATCTGATTTCGGCTTTATTTTGGATAAACTTGAATATTTATAATAGAACCAAATGTATTTTTTAGTTTTGATGAATTAGGTATGAAAAATATTTCTACTTACACTAACATCCAAAACACATGAATTTTCATATTCTAGCTACGAAGCTTGGGATCTCATCACCACCACCATATCTATCGTTATCACGAAACGACGACGCATTTTTGAACGGTATCAATTACGCATCCGGTGGAGCTGGAATCCTCAACGAAACTGGCCTCTATTTTGTATTTACTCTTATCATTCTCTTTCTTTTCTATAAATTCATTGGAAGATATAAACAGTTCTTTAAATTTTAGTTTTATTATGATCGAGCAGATCCAAAGGTTGACGTTTGATGATCAAATTAATTGTTTCAAGAAAACTAAAGAGGTTATTAGGGCGAAAATTGGAGACAGGGCTGCCAACAAGCATGTTAATGATGCCATGTACTTCATTGGCTTGGGTATCGCTTTTAATTAAACCACTTAATTTGGATTTGTCGTTTCTTCTCCTTTTCGTTTTAAATGAAGTACTTTAATCACAGTCATCATTAACATAATTTAATTATCTCTTTACATCTTTAATATATAGGAAGCAACGATTATGTAAACAATTTCTTGCAGCCATTTATGGCAGATGGGCAGCAATATACACATGATGAATTTGTCGAACTCTTGACCTCAACCCTAGACAATCAACTCACGGTATCCCAACGAACTTCTACTTATGCTTTATTTTTTGTTTTATTTTTCTGAATCCATACGAAGCTCCCATTTTTTGTTTTACCCAATCCTATGGTTAGTCTTCTCAACAAATGGCTGAAGTTTTTGTTTTTGTGCCCTTTAAAAAAAACAACTTTTGTAATATCCATGAATATTTTATCTAGTTTGACAAGCACTAAAACTAGGGATATTCATATATAATAATAACTTGGAATTTTTAGATAAATAACCAAGTAGCAATTGTCAAAGAAAATTTATCAGAAAAAAACAATTGTCAAAGAAAAGAAACAAAAAATGTGACTGAATCATAGAAAGTTTTTGCAGGTCTTCGGTATATAACATTTTGCGAACCAGTTTAGTTTTACATGACCTTTGCTATAAGATAAATTATCATTCCAAACACATGTATATTGTTCAACTAATTAAATAGTTATAGGACATTTACCTAATTAAAGTATTACATTCGAGAATTTATCAGAAAAAAAAATTGTCAAAGAAAAGAAACAAAAACTGTGACTGAATCATAGAAAGTTTTGCAGGTCTTCAGTGTATACATTTTGCGAACCAGTTTAGTTCTACATGACCTTTGCTATAAGATAAATTATCATTCCAAACACATGTATATTGTTCAACTAATTAAATAGTTATAGGACATTTACGTAATTAAAGTATTACATTCGAGTTATCTGGTTAATTATATTAATACATGAAATATTATGGGGTTTTGGGAAGCAGACAATGTACAAACTAGGAGCGAGGAAGGTTATATTTCATGGGCTAGGTCCATTAGGCTGTATCCCATCACAGAGAGTAAAATCAAAGACAGGTATGTGCCTCAAGCGTGTTAACGAATGGGTAATGGAATTTAACACAAGAACAAAGAAGCTTCTACAAGATCTCAACAAACGCCTTCCCGGAGCTAAACTTGCGTTTGCCGACACTTATCCCGCCGTTCTAGATCTCATTGACAATCCCACTCGTTACGGTAAGAAAATTCTAGCCATTTTCCCAAAATCAATATTTAGCGTTTGTGTTTTGTTTCTTTACTCTCATAAAATCCTTGTTTGCGTTTTGTTTATTTGCTCGCACAATAGTATACTATTATGATCAAGCTTGGGAGAGAAGAAGAGATCGTTATATCAAAATATCTTGTTATTATTGATAATGAACATTTACAAGTATATATAGTAAGCTGTACACTTAACCAGAATAAATCACTATTCTAATTTAAACATCTAACCGGTAAACCGAGTCATATATACCAATAGGCCCCCTCAAGATGAACATTCGAAAATGTTTTGAAGACTCATCTTGGATACCAAATGATGAAATTGATGAGGAAACTGTGGTTTAGTCATGATATCAGCAACTTGATCAGCAGTCCGAATGTGAAGTGCTTTTAGAATACCACGATCGAGTCTTTCCCGAACAAAATGACAGTCATTTTCAATGTGTTTCGTCCGTTCATGGAAAACCAGATTCGTTGCAATGTATATGGCTGCGGTGCTGTCAGAGAACAAGATCGGAGGTTGTAACAAAGGAATCTTCAAGTCGCGGACCAGCTTGATCAGCCACACCATCTCCTTTGCAGCATGAAACAAAGCTCTATACTCTGCTTCCGCGGAAGAACAGGAAACAGTATCTTGCTTCTTTGATTTCCACGAAATCAAGGAGTCACCAAGGAAGATAGATAAGCCAGTAGTAGAACGTCGACTATCACGACAAGTAGACCAGTCAGCATCAGCAAAGCCTTTGAGAGTTAGATCCGCTGTCGCTGAATAAAACAACCCCTGACCAACTGTCCCTTTTACATACTGCAACACACGATAGACAGCCTGAAGATGTGGAGCCTTCGGAGCCGAGGAGTATTGACAAAGTTTATTTACAGCATAC
>JABAYD010021928.1:0-18664 GCA_014822095.1 Diplotaxis tenuifolia
GCAAGTGAAGAAACGCTTCCCCGGTGTAGTGTCATAATTTGTCAATCTTTGTTTAAACGCCATGTCGTTTTATTTGTCAGACGACACGTAGTTGACTACTAAACACCCAGAAGAAAGTGTGTAGTCTCGCTTGTAAGAACTATCTCTAGGGTTTAAGGGACTTACCGTGACCTCTACCGTATCTTCAAAGTTGTGCAACGTACTCTGAGGATCGCATAAATTTGTGTATGCTTTTTCACCAGCTCACCTAGAAACTCTTATTCACCAAAAACAATCAGCTGAACATAGTTGTTCTTCACAGCGACGTGCAAGAACAAACACAGGAGCGCGATCAATCATTCATCTGTGTCACTGTGATAACGTTACCGTTCATAGAGTATTAGATCGGATATTGTGAGGAAAGTCTCCATCGATTTTTGCTTGCCATGTATGTAGTAATTATGATATTAGAAAACCTAGCTCAGGCTTTTACATTGTTTCTACCTATAGGTAGGTTCATTTAAGGATAAGAAGAAGAGAATCGTTGAGATGGAGCGCGAAGATGCTTATCTTACGGCACCTGAAGAGTATGGGTGTTCTTTGCTACCATGTTCCTTACTCATTACAAGTCAGTAAGTTCTTACTATTTTAAAAGTTATCTAGAAACTAAAGAGATGAGTTGTATTAGCTTATATGAATCTAGTACCGGACATTACACAACTCTCTGGATATAGAAAAGATGCACAAACATCGATATACAAGAAGCAATGAAGCCCATTGACCAAGGAGCAGCTAGCCAATCCGGTTAAACAAGCTTCTCATCTCTTAAAGGTTCGTAAGTTTTTGTCTTAGAAATTAGAACTATAAATGTAAATGATGTAACAAAACTCTTGTTATACGAAGAGGGTGAAAGAGTTCCTCTCTGTTATCTTATATATTAAACTCAATAGATGATATTCAAGTTCAACACTCATTGAACCAAGGAAAGAGTAAAAGACAGAAAGTCATTATAGTTTTTTTCATTTAGAGACCAGATCTTTAACACCCATTTCTTGTTGCTAATGCATGATCAAAAGCAGAGATTCTATTGCAGTCTTGCAGACCATTCATCACCTCTGAACTCTCAAAGATCCAGGAAAGTCAAGTCCAAAAACTCGTTACCATCGTGTTGCTCCAGCGCAATAGAACGTGAATCATCAACACCATGCTGTAACTGGTCTTGGTGTTGGCAATCATCATGTGGCTCCAGCTGAAAAGGATGTGAATCATAACCACCAAGGTGTACCTGCTCTTGGTTCTCGTTTTGGGATGGATCAAAATCCGTTAACAGGTCTACATCCAGATCACCAAGGAGTTCATCAACATCAAAAAGATCATCCTCATCCCATAAAACCCCCTCGTTTTGCATATCATTAGGCCAACCATAATCCGCAACACTAAGCTCTGGCTCCGGCTCCATCTGCGGCTGTATTACTTCTTCCTCCTCCTTGGGTTTCTCTAACTCCTTCGTTAGTCTACTCTGATAATCCTCCTCAAACTCATCAAGCAAATAAGAACTCAGCCTGCTATTCACAACATCTCGATGATCATCCACACAGTTATCCCGCAGCCTACTATCACCATACCTTTCCTTAACATCTACAATCTGACTAACTGGTTTAGACACACAATCACCATCAACCACCACCTTCTCCTCAACAGTACAAACCTCAGACTGACACGAAGTGCTAGTAAACTCAGAACCAGGAAAATTAAGCCTAGCCAACGCGCCATACATAACCCTAGCAGCTTCATCATAAGCACAAGCAGCTTCCTCAGAAGTAGGGAAAGTACCAAGCCAAAGCCTCCTTCCTCTATTAGGTTCCCGTATCTCAGCAACCCATTTACCCCAAACCCTTTGTCTAACTCCTCTGAAACTACACTTAGTATTCTCTGGCCCTCCTTTACCTTTCATACAACCTTTCTTCGAGCCCTTGGCATGAACTATCCGTCTCCGTTTAATCTCTCCTCCTTCGTTGTGATCTTTCCATTGCTTTAACCTATCAGCCACAGTTTTACCGTCTCCTCGTGCCCTAGCTTTTCTCTTCTTTGATGATGATGTATTGGTTCCGGCTTGTTCATAAACAGACATCTACGAGAGATCAAAAAAAAATTAGGGCTTGGAGAAAAAAAAAAACTCTCTCGAGACTCTTAAAGATGAGAACTTTGAGAAAACAGGAAAAGTAATAACATCGAAGGTGGGGTTTATATAGGGAACATAAAGTACTTGGTCCCCAAGTTTGTTTTCCTTACTCCCCAAGTTTTCCTTTTTTAGGAAAAAGAAATTAACAAAATTATAAAAGATCCCGAAATTATCTCGGAAATATTCCACAAATCAATCAACAGAACAGAAACATCTAAACCCCTAAAATCATTAACCCAAACCCTAGAAAATTGTCATTGATCGTGAAATCGATGAATCAGCTAAAAGCCCAGGAAAAAAAAGGAAGAGATGAATTGAGAATCAACGTACCGATTGGGATTATAACTCCGAATTCGATTTGAATCTCTGCTTCAGTGGCTTTTTTCCTTAACGATCGATTTGAATATCGTCTTCTTCTTCGTCGAGTTCTTCGCCTTCTTTTTTCTTGTGTTTTTTTTTTTGTTAGCTTAATCAAAAATCAAATCTTTCTGGGGTCGAGGGATATTTATAAACTTCTCTGGATAATTCTGATATTTTGTTATTTTATTGGACTGGTGACATGTCACTCACTAACTCGAGTGCTGGACCGTAGATGCGCCAAGAGATTGACACGTGGCTTAATACACGCCATGAAAAACACGCACTCGATACGAGTAAGTAATTGAAATCCTTACCATAGTTGATAAAAACACATAGTACAAGGGGTATTTAATTCAAATTAGGAATTTGACAAAAGTAAAGTTCAAGTTATTAAACGATTTTTTTCGACAAGTTATTAAGATTAAACATATATTGGACTAAAAAAATACTTTTAAAATTGCATATTTTAGTTGGATTTAAAGTAGCTCTAAATAAAAAAAATGACCATTTTGGCATTTTACTATTAGCTGGAAATATGTGTGAAAAAATGTTAGATTTTACTTTTTCTTATATAGTAAGATTATTTTCTAAAATAACTAATATATCACTGGATGACAAAAAACTAAAAATAAAAAATATATATATCACTGATTTTCCAAGTTAGATTTCATGGTAGAATGCAAAATCTGCAGACTTATTACAATCGATTTAGTTTAATTTAATTTAATTTAATTGTCTATCGTTAGCCGGAACCTGGTCCAAATTACAATATTTTTCTTTGTAAAAAAGTATCGATACTTTTCTTGGCATAAGCAAAAAGGAAAGGTGGAAAAGGAAGCGTTTTCTTCGTAATAGCCACATAGCGTGAAGAGAGATTCATTAGCCGGAACCTGCTTCAAGTTACAACTGTGGCTTGCGCATGTTCATCAATCAAGTGTCCACTTCCGTAATATTTATGTAGTAATTTTTTTTTGAACAACTATTTATGTTGTAACTAGATAGATGCCTCTTTATAATCTTTTTTACGTTGCAGGGCCTCACGTTGATGACAGCCTCTACGTACTTAAACAGATTATTGGGCTTAAGCTATTAATGGCTCCATATTCTTAGGCCTAAATTACGTTTACATGAATCTATATGGACCGGCCGAAAAGAATAAAAACTATGGTCCACATATATTTTGACCCAATGGTTAAGCCAGCTTTGTAACCTTTACTAGCAGAAATAGTAACTGACTAAATAGCAGAAATCAACAATGTATCATGCAGGCAAATAATGTACTGATGAAGTTAATCTTGTCGAAACGGTTTGACGTCACGATTTATGAACAAAAGAAAAAGTATCAATTTTATTTAGTCAATGAAGAAAATTTGATACGAATGGATTTGGACATGATCAAGAAGCTTAATAGAAAAATAACTTAAACACACATTTTGTCTCTTCGTGTCACGTTCATCAGCCACGAAACATACTTTAACAATATGGATAATCATTTTTTTCCTTCTACAAGCAATCTAAGAACCGCGTCAAGTCGACTTTAGAGTTTTAAACTCTACTTTTCTTATCTTTGTCTATTTAATAATTAAAATTGTCAATAAAATCAAAGAGAATGCGATCCTTTGATATAAGAATCCATCTTAGTTTTCTTGTATCAGACACATACTCGTTCAAAAGAATATTTTGAAAAAAATGGTGAGTGTTGTGGGAGAGATGTTCTGTAATCCGTACACGACGGAGCTGGTGGTGAGAAGGCAGCGTGAGAGCCTGAAAAGGGATCGTTTTGACGTTTTTGATCTCTCCGACAATCTCATCTTCACCGTCGACGGTGGGACATGGAACATCCGCCGCAAACGTGTCCTCCATGATGCTAACGGAATTCCTCTTCTCTCCATGCGCACAAAGGTTACAAAAAAAACACACATCATTATTATTACCTCTATATCTATTTCTACAAAACAATTTAACTGTAGCTAATCACATGTTGTGTAAGTGAATACAGTGATACAAATATCTTGTTAGTGAAAGTTGGCTTCATAATCTAATTTTCCATATATAGAACGCATCTTTTAATGTGTTAGTCATGCTTAAACTACTTTTTTTTAGAAAATCGGTAGATGTCAGTAGCAAACCAAATTATCTTGCCAACTTTTTTTTCTTTAAAATTTTATTTTATAGTTAATATTTTTTATCTTAAACGTAATGTAATGTTTGGGTGTCTGGTTGTATAATAAAGCACCTAATAACGGAATACATTACAATAAATCACGAGTTGGAAAAAATAATTTATTTGTAAGTTATGTATAACGTTTCAGGGTATTGTAACAATGAGATACAAATGGGAAGTGTACAAAGGAGAAAGCACAGAATCCGAGGATCTTCTGTTCTCAGTAAGAGAACCAAATCTGTTCTCCTTCAAAACATTGCTTGATGTCTCATTACCGCCACAACAACCTTCGACGGATATTAGTAGTACGGAGCCAGATTTTCGAACATCTGGTCGTTACATTGGTTCTTCTTTCAAACTCTTTGAACCAATTCAGAATACTCTTCTTGCTGAGGTACGTCACTAGCTATTCTTAACTTCTTGCTGAGACTAACTTGCAGATCAAACTTAAAAGGGGTTTATTCTATGTCACGTTATAGATTTTATTCAGCTTATTTATCTAGCTAACCACCATTGGCACATATTATGGTCGACACCATAATCAATTAATCATGTCTTTTTAACAAAGCTTGAATTCTTCAGGTGGTTCACGATTTCTCATGGGGAGGGCTTATAATAGGAAACTACAGCTTCAAGGTGAGAGTTAATCCATATGTCGATTTTGCATTTGTCATCGCGTTGCTTGTAATTGCAGATGATACGTCCAATCTACGCTAAAGAAGATCTATGGTTATATTAGCTGGTGTCATATATGTATTTTATTCAAATAATATCGAAATGGGTTGTAAATTAGAACATATACATCGTTATCAGTCTGTATATTGTTGACTCTTTCTCTTTTGTACTTGATGTTTGTCTACATATAAAGCATTTACCACTTGTATATGATCTTTAGACCTTTACAACCAACTGATAGAAACCACTTCTATATTCCAGTACGAAGATGTATGAAACTATAATAGAAATTAAACTGAGTTCTTAATAGATGTTTACACATGTTTTGGTGGGATGTGGCCATGGGAAATTATTGGAAAAACTCGCCTAGCTATTTCAGTGGATGTCGATGGGATATTTTATCCCAATAGATTTTCGTCACTGCATAATGACTAAATTAAATAACGAATATAAAAATAAGGGTCATTTGGCTGAAAAACCAAAAGAAGAAGCTAAATTAGCCAAGTGGACATTTTTATAAATAATTGGCGAACTTGGATAAAGGGGAAAAGGCAATTGTAACCTTCGTTCTTGTAACACCAGCGAAGACGCGGTAACCTGGTACAAGCGATCACCTCGTCAATGACATATTTCAGTTTAGCAAAAAATGCTGTCAGAAAACGACGTGACGTCAGAACGGAGGCGCGGAAGCATACGATTTCACACAAAAATAAAAACTCCTTATGAGGTGGATCCGGTTTTCTTATAGTTCAACATGAAAACATCAAAATAATTAAAGTAGTGTAACATACATAATCCCGTTAATGAAACAAGCGTAGACTGGAACAAAAAACTAAACTTTAGCGTGACCCAATCTGACAAAGCATAGGTTGAAAGCAAAACAGGGAAACAAGAAAAGAAATAAAGCTGGTTGCAGTACAACGAGTGAGATTAACCCATTCGACTGCCTTGGCCAGAAGACTCGCCAACCAAGGACCTGCAACCTGCGAAAAAGAACACAGAACATGATTGTTAATAGATTGAACGAGGGAACCCAAATAAAATACATACGACTCACCACTCTTATTCTTATTCCATTCCCGCCGAATCTCTTCGACTGTCAAAGGAACTTCGCACACCAAAGGAGGAGTGGTACCATCTCCAACGACATTGAAGACAAACAAGTCTCCAATGGCACATCCTTTTTGACCACAGAAATTACGCCAGCCTTTTGTTATGTAATAGTACCCACCGGATTCACTAAAGCGCAGGTTAGCAGGCCATGACTGTCCGTCTTTGCTAACTATAATCGTCTGTTTCCATTGTTTGCTCAAAGCTTTACAAGTCGTTGCTGCGACGGGAAGACACTGCAAATACAGAAAATGAGAACCGCTACATTTGTCGAACTCAACATTTCAAACGTTGAAACAGAACAGGGAACCAACTCACTAGCTTGTCGGTCTGAACATTTGAAGTAGTCACCTCAGCTCTAAAACAGTAGTCGAATGATATTGTCTCACTTCCTGTTGCCACAAAAAGAAACAAGCATGTTAAAACATGGGACAAGTTGTCTATGACCATCAACTGTGTACACGCTTACCAATATCATTGCCGGAATCACCATCCGTGGTCTGACGAGTTGTATATTGAATCTCACAACAGCTTGGACCAAATGACGTTACATGAAACACCATCCCGCCTTCGAGTTTGAATAATACCACGTCACCGACGCGAAGGTGATGAGCTGCAGCAAAATCCTTCCACCCTCTGCTGATTGTCCGGCCATCAACTTCGACTTCCCAAGTTCTGTCCGAAACATCAGACCTTAGGTTCCATGTGGTAAGGTTCGTCTTACCCTCAATGTGTTTCGAGTAGTATTGCTGGGGTATTGTTTGCAAATAACAAAACCGAGAGTTCAGTAGAAACTGGAAAAAAAACGGAGGAGTAACAAGTGAGTGTGTACGTACGATGGCAGTCTCGAAACTAGGAAGAATAGGCTTCATGAAATGGGGATTGATCGGAGTCACCATCTGCAAAAAAAAACTAGAAATCAATCAAACACTATACATACGGCGGCAAAAAAATTTCTACGCGGTTGCGTATGCAATGAGTCAAACAAATGGTCTAATCTGTCAATAAGACCAGCCGCAAGAAGTTCTAATCAGTGTACATGAACAACCGAAACACCAACCGTTAATGAAACCCGAGTGATTAGTTAGAACCCTCCACCGAAACACCCTAAAAATATTAGACCAAACGTAAATCAAATGATAAGCAAACCACGAACACCACAAATAACCATAAATCGAATCCGGTTATCTATTTAGACCCCTAAAAAAACCCCAATTTGTTGTTAGGTCGGAGATTTCAAACCCTAAATCAACATAAAACTACGGAATTGGACCGTCAATGTAGTTGGAAACGAACCTGAGATCGATAAGAAAGCCGACGGCGTCGATGTGAAAGAGAAATAAACGGTGGCAAGTAAAACTGCCTCACAACCACAAACCCTAGGTTTTTTGAGAGCAGAGGAAATGAGAGGAAAAGCGGAGATGCCACCTTTCGTCGTAGACAATGCGTGGGCCAGCAGCTACTCCCTCCGCGACACGTGTCTACAACCCGCGGCATGCATAAACACTCCAAAGGCCCGTTTAAGCTTATATAAGCGACGACAAACAGATTGTGAAATCCATCGAGTAGGAAAAGGCTGACAGAATGGAATTCGAAATATGTGATTGTCAGTGTGATAGAACTGTTTGTAATATAATATTATAGTTTCGAACAAAAATATCTTGATGTTTCGCTGCTCCTCAAGAAACAACCATACAATTTTGCAAGGAGAGGAAAAGTACACGATGATTGCCTATTAAACACACGTAGAGGTTAACACAAATAGAGAGTTTCAAATCTCTATAAATACAGGAGGTGCCACACAACAAAGGAACACAAACAATAAGAAGGATTCAATTGCGTCCAAAAACTGCTACTAGTATAGCCGACATTTACAACAGCATCATATAAAACTATTGGCGTAACCGGTTAGTTTTATGTTCTATTATTACCTTCCACAGTCTTCGCCATTAAACATGCCACAGCTGATATTTGTAGACGTTATTATTGTACATAGTATAGAATGAGATTAAGGTTACGTTACATCACCAACTCGTACATTCTCTGAAACTATTATAGTTCAGAACAATGACCATGTTTTTTGTGCTCCTAGCAGAGGGGACTGGTTGTCGACATTCGCAGTGGCCGATGGGAGAAAACGGTTGGTGGTGGGTGGAAATTCGAACCAGACCCAGGTGACACAGCTCATTACATTCTTGCAACCACCAACGAAAGCTTAGAATCCTTTACGACACTGGTGCGCAAAGAGCTGAGCATTGAACAGTGTACACCTTTTCTGCTCACATATCAACTACCACGAAGTATGTGTGCTGGAGATAAAGAGACGACAACACCAACGAGTATAGTAACGTCGGAAGACATTGAGATGCTTATGAGCGTGAAAGAATGGAACAACGACGTTCACATATGCGTTATTTGCGGTGAAAGGAATATTGCGAAGTTCCACTTTCTCTGTAGGACACCATTCACCATTGGGGATACAACATATCTACGGGATGGTGACAGCAAATTAAAGGACTCCTCTTTTCTCAGATTACAGGTTTGGACAAAATTATTTATGAAAACAAAGCTGATTGATAAGCAGGCAAGCCGTTCATTAGTAAATAACTTATGTGGTCAAGTACAAATGTAGATAGGGGGATGACGAAATCGTGTGTAGTCGACGTGTTCTACAGCAGTTATGCAGCGAAGAGCAGCTGCTGGTTCTGTACCGATGCAGTTACGAAATTGAGGCAGGCATAACATACGGTGATAATGGGTGCACAATAGAGCAGCCTGCGGAAGAAAGAAAGGCAGCTTCACAACTTAAGTACAAAATTAATAAATAGGTTGCTGTCATGATATAGGGAGACATAATTTCTGATGTTACACACACGCACTTGATATGTATGATTGTGGCAACAAATTTTGGTTTTATAGAATGTAAATGAATAAATAGGGAGCAAAACAATAGATAGATGGGGAAAATGCATACGTTACAATTTTTGTGAATGCAAGGTTAGAACAAAAGGCAACAGTACTGATGCCTAACTGTGACCCTCAATACATAGACGGCACAGGCGAAACGAATGAGGAAGTGGAAGATGTGGCGTTCGAGCCTGACGAATCAATAATATGGCTTGACATCGATGAAGAACCTGATTTTTTAAATGCTGACTGGGCAGAAATGGAGATGGATGCACACATGTGGGAAACTGGTAAACCTGTTTCTTAGATAAATGTTTTATAACTCTTTATTATTTCTTCTGAATTTGGAAGATTATAATGAACGTGTGCTGCAGCAGGTACAAATGTACACGATAACTCTGACGAACTTGCCAATAAAAATTTTGTTGACCTTGATGCATCATCGAGTGGCTCAACACCTGGTGGTAACGTAATCCTACCAGGAAACACAGCTGACAATCCGATAACTGTGGCAATGAATGAAACCCTGGAAGCAGGTAAGTTTGTTGTAAAACAAGAAAGAGCAAACTAAATTAATTAAACGAGAGGGAAATTGTGCACGGCTGCAATGTAAATGGAATTTATTTTGCAGAAACCTCAGAAGGGCCATCAATTATGGAGAATGTTTTCCAGAAAGAAAGAATGAACGAGTTTTTTAGAGACGAGTCTGAGAACGAACCATATGATTCAGATTGTCCACATTACATGGCAGAGCACAGCTGTAGAGGACAAGGCTGCAAAAGAGGTCAAGATCCGGATTTCCAAATGCATGCAAACAATGGTCAGTAAGGCAGTAAAGACG
This sequence comes from Diplotaxis tenuifolia, assembly GCA_014822095.1. Taxonomy (NCBI): domain Eukaryota; kingdom Viridiplantae; phylum Streptophyta; class Magnoliopsida; order Brassicales; family Brassicaceae; genus Diplotaxis; species Diplotaxis tenuifolia. The sequence goes on from JABAYD010021928.1 coordinate 10,219, forward strand.
ACAATATAATTAATTTAATCCAAATGAGTGCATGTCCATACACTTGGTAGAAGAAAGCATTAGATATTAAAGAATCAAAAAATATCGTTAAGAAACATCTGTGTGAGGTAGTAGTATATAATAACCTGAGAAGAAGATGTAACTACAGTTGCAATAAACGAAAATAACAAAATTTTGTAACCGAACCGATCGTTTATATAGATGTACAGGGGACTGAGAATGTTAAATATTGAATATTTAGGTGATTACGATGCAGGAGGTGGAGAGCATTATGAAAAAGAAATTTACGTCGGCATGATTTTCAAATCAAGAGAGGAATTCAAGCAGCATATGGCGATGTATGCAATTAAAAATAAATTCCGATTGCGGAACAGCCGATCATCGCCAGAGGGAATGGTGTTACGATGCTTTAGCCAAACATGTAACTGGCGAGTTTATGCCGTCCTGCTTAAAAATACACACTTACATGAAATAAGAACGGTTACTCTACACCATTCTTGTTCAGTCGATGACCGCACCGGGTACCAATCTCAAGCAACGCATACCGTGATTGGGGGAATGATGAAGGCAAAATTTGCAGGCCGCGGCGGAGGACCACGGCCAAATGATATCCGTCAAGCTATGCAAGGTGACCATGACGTCCACATTTCGTATTGGAAAGCATGGTGTTCAAGGCAAGTGGCGTTAGACTATGCAAAAGGCTCATGTGGAGCATCTTACAATCTGCTACCCACTTACTTGGATAAACTGGTTGTAGCAAATCCCGGCACTCTAACTGAGATACACACCGCATTTACGGAAGGGATAGGACATCGATTCAAGTATATGTTCCTAGCGTTGGCGGCCTGCATTGAAGGATTCCAATACATGAGGAAGGTCATTATTGTTGATGGTACACATTTGCGCGGCAAGTATGCAGGATGTCTTTTGCCAGCGTCAGCACAAGATGGAAATTATCAAGTTTTTCCGTTAGCCGTAGCGGTCGTTGATGGTGAGAATGATAAGTCTTGGGAATGGTTTTTCAGAAAACTAGCACAATTTATTCCAAACAATGAAGATATTGTATTTGTCTCTGACCGACATCCAGCTATATACTATGGAATTGCAAAGGTAATATTTTGAACTTTAATTTGTTAACTGTGTTATTTTACAGTGACATACATAAGGGATTCAATAAAACCATTGCTCGCCCTCATAAAATCGAATGAATGTAGGTATATCCGCGAGGGCGGCACTGCGCATGCATTTTACACCTAAAAAGAAATATAAGGACTTACTTCAAAGACAAACATTTGGGATACCTTGTTAGGAAAGCTGCAAGGGCGTATACGCTATCCGACTTTTATAAAGCTTTCAACGAAATAAAAAGGGTCAACGCATCCTGTTCAGAGTACCTACTTGGCCTTGGATTAGATCACTGGGCCCGTTCACATTTCGAGGGGAAGCGGTACAACATCATGACAAGTAATGTCGCTGAAACTTGGAATTCAGTCTTACGGGATGAAAGAGAATATCCAGTCCTGTCGCTTATCGAGTACATTAGAGGTAAGCTTATGAATTGGTTTGCCACAAGAAGAGACCTTGGAAAAGGAGAAGGGAAACAACTGACGCCGTGGGTCGAAGAAATTGTCGCTGCTAATTTTGAACGTAGCGGGGCGTTATGGGTTGCACAAATAGCAGAAGCAGAGTACGAAGTGCGTGACAAAGATGGAAGCTCAGTTCATGTTAATCTATATAACAAAACCTGTACATGCAACGAGTTTCAAGCACTGCAGATTCCGTGCATGCATGCTGTCGCTGCTGCCACAAGAAGCAAAATAAGAATTGACTCGTTGGTGGATGCATGTTACACTACAATGACATACAAGGCAGCGTACTCGAAGGTTATCAATCCTTTCATTGAGTACGAGAATATAGAGATGCTATCAAGTGAAGGATCCGTTTCGGAGATTGAAATAAATCCACCTGCTAGCCGAAGACCACCGGGGAGGCCACGAAAAAACCGTATTTTATCGAGAGGGGAATATCAGGTATTACATATGATGTACCTATATTTGACAACAGTTTATGTTAATTTGATGGTATGATGCAGCTGCGAGGCGCGAAGAAGAAGACAGTGTGCAGTCGATGCAAGTCAGCGGGACATAACCGAGTAACTTGCAAAGCGGCAATATAAAGTTTCGTGTGTAATAAAATGTGGTTGGTGGGGGCTCAGATGATGAAGGTGTATGCAGGAGCTGGAATGGATGCCACTGGGTGTCTACTATGACGCAAACCATTGTAAAAACCTACCCAGTGTGCGGGTTGTGGACGGCGTAGCTTATATTCTCGAGTTTGTATGAAAAATAATACCATCTTCCACTTCTATGTAACAAATAAATATGAAAAAGCAGTACGTTTACAAGCAAAAAGAGGTATTCCATAGATATTGATAAGCATAGTTAACCGGTTTGGCGAGAACATTTTCCATTGCCCCCAAATACGGTTACCTTTCACCAAATTACATAGCCGTTGGACCGTTTTCACAAAAAAATTGCAACAAATCGTGCAACGGCGACCAATGCCAGGCAACCCAATATAATTTGCGACACATGCACTGCATCTACAGTACGTAACATATCAGACTTCTACGACAGTACATAATGCGCAGACCTAAAACGACTTCTTACGGCCAACCAACCCTTTCGGATAAAACAAAGTTAGCAGCTGTCATAAGAGAAAACAAGGCAAACCGGTGCCAACATGGAACAACTAACATAACATTGACGTCGTTGATAAAGGATAACGTATAGGTACACTATCAACATCGCCACAGATAACACAGAAAATATGCAACAATCTCTGAAACTTGTTTGGAGAACAAGTTACCAAAAAACATTAGAAACAAATTAGTAACAGAATTGGAGGAATATGATATCAAACGAACGCATGAACTGTCGCACCTCATGTCAAGGTCCTCGAAGCTAACTTGTCCATCAGAATACCAATCTCAACCATATCTTTCTTCAGGTCATTGACTTCATCCTTTATTCCCTCGAGCACCAACTCCATAGCCGCTTGCTTGCTGCCAATAGCCTCAATCTCCTCAGCTACTGCTTCATCAGCCCACTTGAAAACATGGTTTTCACCAAAAACAACTCCGCATCTATAAAATCGGCGACCCAGATTTTCCTTTATTTTCAAAGTCAAAGCTATTGTGAAGGCTCCACAGGTACACCTCCGAGGAATCCCTGGACCTAATTCCAGCGCCATCTATCTATAAATGAGTTTCCACTCAGCTGAAACGCAGCCAACAAGCGTCGGCATAAGAAAAGGTTAGGAAGTAAACCTCGGAATATTATTTTATTACCTGAATCAGAACAAGTGGATGGAAGTGGAGATGATACGATGCGAGTGCAGCTGGTGGTCGTTTACACTCAGGTTACAAAGAGATTTATAGAGCGGGATATGCTGCACAGCTGTCTAAGGAAGATTAGTGAGGGACTCTTTGGGCCCACTCTTACAGAAAGTTGCCTCTGACCACATGTTACTAACAAAAAGATCTGAGCCACATAAACAAGAACAAGCTTTGGAAGGCATGGTATTATTAGCAGAGAGTCTTTGCTTCTCTATTGATGTAATTATAACCTGATATTAAACTATTCTCAAGTATAATTCAAGGGAACCGATTCCATAAATAGCATGGAAAGCATATAATATCTTCAACTGAGACGTCAAAGTACTTGTGTAAACGACAACGTAAGTTTCCCCAACTAAGGTGAGTCAAATATATTAGAGAAGTCAAGACGTCTGGAGATCACGCTTGCTACGGTCCATAAGTTACGTTAATTCGGTAAAGGAAAAAGATAACGACACTTTGGCGTCACCGACAGTATAACTATGGTATAATTTGAACGTATACGGTGATTAAGTTGGTTACGCGGGAGGCATAATCACCACATGATGTGGCTTCCTAACTATTCAAGATATTTGGGAACGTGACTTTACTGTACACATCTTTCACCTGATAGCATTTTTAGACAGTGACAGAATGAATAAAATAAGAAGCACTTGTGTTGTCATTGTCAGCACAAACTAGACTCCTAATGCTAAAGTAGGCTAAAGTAGACATAGCTTGGCTGGAGCATTTAATAAAAAGATATGGGTAGATTTGCTAAACTAACCGCCAGCTGGAGGTTTAACAGGTTGCTCAACATTGGTTTTTTGCTTTATATAGATGCTTCCAGTTATACCTTGTACAACAACATCTTCTTATAAACAAACCGGATAACATCTGACCAAACATAAAGCAACTGAGTTAGCAGGAAGTCGGAGGAATTGCGAAGATTCCAAAAGGTAACTACGTAAACCTAGGAAACCTCCAACATTTTTTTTTTCAACGCCCAACCCACTTTATCGCTTGTCAATCTAAAATTTTAACTTGGTTTGGCAGATGGCTCGTGTTGTACGTGTTTTTAAGGGACAATGGATCAAAAGTCAGGAGGGTGTGTGGAATTTCGAGCAAGATGCTAACATCATCCCTCATGACATTCTCGTTGGTAGAAACGAGAACGTTGCAGTGCTTAATGACCTTGTCAGGGGTGTGTACGGTCTTCGTAGGGAGACTCCTATGGTAGTAACCTTCGCACTGCCACAGTGGATGCTGGAGCCTGATGGCGAAACCTGGCCTCCCCACAACATTACCACAACCGATGATGTTGCGATGATGATGAGCGTACATGAGTGGAATGTTGAACCAAGACTCTGCGTTATATTTGGGCGGAGGATGTTGCAACCTACCAGTTTAGGTGCAGAAAACCTTTTACCATCGGAGATGTATCTTTCCTTGCCGACAGTGTGACGGAGGAGCAGCACATGACAAGAGTGTTAGGTAACAATTTTATACGTTCCCTACCGTAACAATATAAGGTGCTTACAAATATTTGCCACACTAACGAGAACATGGGTGACAGATATCATTCGTGGGAAGGAGCTAAAGTGCAGTGATCGTGTGCTTAACGAAATGTTTGACGAAGATAAGATGGTGCCACTGTACCGTTTCTCGTTGGAGATTGAAAAAGCAAAGAACAATATTGATCTCACTCTAGGAACCATGGTGGCAGTTGATGACCACATTGTCCCAAATGTTGTTACTGATGGAGAGACAGTCGGGCTGGCTGCTAATCAAGCTCACCCTAATCGCGTTGAAGACGTCGGAGGTAGGGCCGATGTGCCTTTTAATAATCCTACACATTTTGGTAACCGTTTAAAAAGTTGCTTGGCTTTTACGCTATTAATCAACAGAGCACATAATATTAGACGGTACACGTAAATCGCATGAAATACATTTATACATGGGAGACGTAAGTAGTGAAAATGGGGTAACAGTTTAAACTTTGCTTGTCTTATACGCTATTCAAAAAGGGTACATATAATCATTATAAGTAGAGAAAAATGGCATGATACAAAGTACACTTACACATGTGAGACCTAACTATTCGATACGCTTCATTGTAGGATATCTACACTTCAACACAGCTTCAGGTCTGAGGACCCCGCCGCTTAATGGTATGTATGGGCCGGCAGCGTATACACCTCATATGGGAACCATGGAAGTGAGCGGAAATTACTGGGGCAACTTGATGACCTCCAGGTATACGGTTGAGATGCAGAGGATTTATAGAGTTCCAGGATCTGAAAACGTTGGGTACATACCCACTGACCTCAACATCGGGCATCCAACAGCTCCTGCGCTGAATAGCTCCCCACTGGGACCACCTATGCCCGGGTACGGGGCTGTTTATGAGGTTTCTTCCACTGGGTCATCAGCGGATGTGAAGACACACGGAGAAACTGGAGACACCTTCACTTCAGGCAACCTAACCGTTTCAAAATGTGTTACATGCGTTGAGAAAGGTGTGACTCAAACTTGTATATCTAGTGACACATGCATAACATAAATTAACAACATCTGATTGTGGAATACACAGCAGTTGATCTATGGTATGGGTAAACCAATTTTCTGGTTTCAAATTACAGGGGAGTCATCGACCCGTGGCGGGACTGCAACTCAAATGTTGGACGTGAACCTGGTGGTGGGATACCCAACTGAAGCTGAACCTCATCACGCTAACGATGCCTAAGTTGGACCTGCGTGGACAAGGACGGAGGAACATGTTAAATAAATAAGGCGGAGGGTAATGTATGATGTTGTAATCCTTTTGGCAATGTGTGATATTTTGGTTGACTTGGTATGGATTGTAAGCATGGGAGGTCGTTTACTTTGTCGACATTTTAACGATACTCCAATCGTTGTAATATTTTGTGTACCATGTCGGTCGACATATGTGATATCTATTTAACTATGTTCCTTCCAGTCGTCCTCTTTTAGTCACTGCTTTCAATTGCCCAAGTTAAAGCAGATTATAGTGTGGACAACCTACACTGTCAATAAATACACCCAACATTAAACGTAGACTAAACGTGGGGATGATATCAAGTCGTTCGTTGCAACAACATAGTGGTTAGGAAAATAACATTTTAACGAAACTATTAACTGTATAACCCTTTCTATATGTTGTTATTATAGGCTGCCATCGATTGGCAAGAAGAGTTTTAGTATCAATTATCTGCATTCTACGCGCTAACATAAAGCGTAACCACAAAGCATATAATTTTTGTCAAATCACAGTGAGAACACGACATCCACCAATATATAACGAAGATCAATTCAAAGACAACAACACGACATCCACCAATATATAACGAATATCAATTCAAAGCCAACAACACGGAAAGTATGTATCGAAGACGATTGTAACTGTGTACAGTGTTCCATACACACCTACATTATTCTGCGTTCAAGTGGAAAACATTTTACTAACCAGATTGGTTAATAAACAACCGATAACCCTCTCTACAATGCACTTTCAGAAGCCGTGATTCGCATCCTCTCCTAAATCTTTTTATGACACTCAAACAACATGATCGCCGCTTTTTTAGCTTCATCCGGAACGACAGTTGGAGTTATAGACATACATCCACCAACTCCAAATATCGAATGTGCTTGCATCAAAAGGCAGGCGGTCAACGCGGAATCTACAGGGTTGGTGTTTTCGGGAAAAAATTTGATTCTGTCCACCACCATTTGTTTTCCCACAAGAGGGACAACCTTACCTAGCCGGCGCAACACATAAGGAAACATATGCGAAATTGGCAGCAGCGCTCGTACCAACGCTTCTTCCAAAGTAAAGCCAGGGTTGCAGTCGAGCACATATATCTTTGACGACGTAAAGTCAACACAAAGGCCAACCCAATGAAAGCCACACACGTTGAATGGCAGATAGCAGCGGGATACACAACTGTCAATGCAGCAAATTTTTTTAACACAATCTACCATTGCCCTAGTGAAAACATATTGTTCCTTCCGCTTTGACTTTTTAAAATTTGGGTAGCTCCTTCCCAACAAATTGTGAAGACGAGTATCGAAAACCACATGTTCCGTCTCCCCCGAACCCAGGGGGTGGGTTTTTATGGTTGACGCAACAAGCCTTGTCAATATGTCTACGACCTGCATAGTGACATTTTTAAAGGCCAGAACGAAAACTATAACAAACAACTGTCTAAATAACGCAACAGTTACCCTGCTTGGAAGAAATCTGCTCCGCTCTCCTATATCAACCATATCCTTCCCGGTAACTGACATTCCTCCAAAGTTGATGACACTGAACTCAATCAAACGCACAAGTCAGTTGAAAAAACCGGAATGTAGACATCATGCCACAACCTTACTAATTCAATAGTTTTGTAACTACGTTTTTCACCAACCTGGATTTCTTGAGTGGCATCTTCAGACGCATGTACTTTTCATGCACAACAGAAGAGTCATATCCAATGGGTCGCCAAACTTGTACCTCAGGACACTTATACACAGTAGTTGTGGGACACTGGTTATCTGTGATAAGTTGTGTCGGAATATGCTTCCTCCGCTTGCTTTGCTTGCCAGTGAGAGTATCTGCGTTATCGCCAACCTCTGCCAGGATATCTGCAGCATAAAAATGATTGCCTTTTCTCCCAGTTCACCAACTAGGTCGGGTCGTTCTGGCTGTAGCTCCTGAGTTAGACCAAGTGAGAAAGACGGCATGTCGTGGTGGTCGGCTTCGCGGACGACGCAAGTTTTTTCATAATCGCCAACCGCTGGGTCACCAGCTGAAGGAAACAAGCGTTTTTTGGATGCTCCCATTCTGCACACTTTAAACCGCTGGTCCCCTCCAATCTCCTCAGCTCGGCTGAGTGAGTAAGAAGGCATTCCCGATTCTATTGATACGCGAACAACCTATGAACATATAACAATGTTTCCTTTCATACTAGAGTCAACATAATGAGTGACAAGAAACTAATTGACAGTTGTTTACATTCTCTCCACCCTGGAGTTGCGTCTCGCTGTGTGCTGACAGAGATGCTGCCT
>JABAYD010021932.1:0-19108 GCA_014822095.1 Diplotaxis tenuifolia
CCTAAGGAAATACAACATGAGGCGCCCATGGCCTTACCTGTTATTCCAGGGCGTTGGTGTTTTGTAGATGGTTCATGGAAGGAAAATGATAAGTTTGATGGCCAAGGTTGGTATAGTACTCTAGAAGGTTTTGTCGGACTAATGGGAGTACGAAATGTTCGAGCAAGTCTATCACCCCTTCACTCGGAGATGGAAGCGCTTATTTGGGCTATGGAAAGTATGAGGAACTTACGGCAATATCAGGTTACATTTGCAACAGATTGTTCTCAAATGGTGAAGATGGTTTCGGATCCAGACGAATGACCAGCTTTTGCAAATTATATACAAGATATCAAGAAGCTTCAGGAGGGTTTCATTAGCTCGACAATAATCTATGTACCAAGAACACTGAACTCACAGGCGGATGGTCTAGCACGACGTGCCAGAAGTCAATCGTCCTTCGTTGTTCACATGGATACAGAGCTACCGGCGTGGTTCGCAGAGTCAATATGAGTCTGTTTGTTTGATGTAAAAAAAAAACAAAAACAAAATAATTTTTTTCAGTTATAATTATTAAAGTATGAAAGTTAAATGACCATCTGAAAATAAAACATGATTTTTATAATAAGAAATAATATTTTTTTAGGAATATAGCAATTTTTATTTAAAGTAAAAAATATAAATTGACTATAATTTATTTTTATCTATTATAGTATTTAAAATGAAAATAACAATAGATAGAAAATGTTATTATCATATACAATAAATATTAAAGTTTTGTATGTTAACATAGTTGATGTATTTGAATGTTTGTCCAGTTACCATGTGAGGTATTTCACAATACAATTAAACATATATCAATAAGTTTATTTATTTTAATTAATATAATATATAAAGTTGGGTTCGGTTTAACATTATTGTGCTTTTAATTTATTTAGAAATTTATAGGTTTTGGTAATTCCAAAAAGTTAGTTTAATAACATCACTTTATATTAATAATTATACATTTTTTATTTAATTAGATATTTTTATATTCAAATAATAAGAAATGGTTGAAGATAACAACTTATTTAAAAACAATAAATATTGATGTTGTTATCCAAAAATAATGATATTTAATCAATAACATTTAAGAGATTAAAAATTGAAAGATTCATAAAATATTACATATTTAATGTTTTACTTAAATTTTTTATCTTCTTTTTATCAATAAGTATATATAATAAATTATACCCGCATGTGTAGGCAAAACATCTAGTTTTTATATACACAAGAAATAAAATTAAAGTCTCACCATATATATTATACAACACAACTTTATTTCTTAGGTCAAGTTCACCCAATATCTAAACGAGAAAAATAATATTTCTAATGTATTTCATTAGTTTATGAGCTTTTAACTTTTATGTGACTATTGAATTTTCAAATACATAAAGCCACCATAAAATTAACCAAAATAATCAAAATATAAAATTACAATTTTCATAATCATATAGCAATAAATAACGAACTTATGAAATTTAAACCAAATTAGAAATTAAAAAATAAATATCACAGCTAACTTGGATATTTTTTATAAAATAAATAGTTAAAAATCATGTAAATGAAAAAAATATAAAGTTATAAGAACTATGTTTTAGTTTTCAATAAATATTCATACCCACGAAAATGCGTGGATAACGTGTCAAGTATATAATAATATAGTTATATACATCACACAATAAATGATATTCTGCTGTAGCCATTTTTTCATAAAAAAGTTCTTATCGACTCCTCATATATTCACCTTTCCATCTTTCTAAACACCTCCTCATTGGCGAAAATCATTGGAAAGACGGTGCGAAATCGAATTCTGTCAATGAACTACTCGACTAAACCAAGACTCTGGGGACTAATGCAACGCTGGTTTGCGACTCATGCTTAGGAGTTAGAGAAACACGACATTTTATTCTTTTTATACATAATTATTCTTTTGGCTGATGATTAATAAATTTAACACTTCATAAAAAAAACAAACACTTCCTCATGAAAAAAAAGGGGTAGTAAAATGCTCTAAGAGATTTTATGGGGTCAATTTAACAATATAAGATAACAAGACGGGCTTTAAATAAATAGTCTCCTTGTTCCTCCTCTTCCCCGTCAGAAACACAACAAAGATCAATCAACATTCTCTCAATCCCACTCCCAATTTCTGCAAATTCAAAATTCACTGATTTATCGCGCATCTCTGGGTTTCCTCAGATTACTCCGACACTACCGATCTTCAGGTATTTTTCTGCCGATTCGTTTCACGCCCTCGATTAGATTCTGAGTTTCAAAACTGGATTCCACCATTGCCTTTACTATATTAATTATTTGAAATTCGTGTTATTGGCTCTTCTCCACCATTGTCTTAACGAAAAGCTAAGTTTTTTTTTTGCTGTTAGTGATCTTTTTAGCTTCGGGATCTTGTCAGAGAAACTGCTTAGGAGGGAGATATTGGTCAATGCGTTCACTTGGAGAAAATAGAGAGGATTGTTGGGTTTGTTAGGTTTTCACTTGTAAAAGCAGAGCGTGTGAAGCTTTCACTGGTGAATGTGATAAAGATGGGTAGCAGCGAGGTGGAAAATTCTGTTAAAGAGAACGAACCTAAGACTCCTCCACCACCTTCTTCTTCTGCTTCTGCTCCTGTTACTTCACAGGTTTGCATTTTTTTTTGTAAATTGATCCTACCATAAGTGTTAGTTAGTGTTCATGCTTTGGTATTTAAATGTTTGTAGGAACCCTCTTCTGCTGTGAGTGCTGCTGGAGTGGCTACTCCAGATTGGTCGGGTTTCCAGGTCTAGAAAGAGATTCCTTGTTTCTCTGTCTGCATTTTGGGTGTTCATTTTTAATGTTTCTTGTTTTGACAGGCTTATTCTCCTATGCCGCCTCATGGTTATGTGGCTTCAAGTCAACAACCTCACCCTTATATGTGGGGTGTTCAGGTAAACTTCAAAGGCTTACTTGATGAGTTACCAAACCTTTTTTCTGTTGATATTTGCTAACTTGGGAAGCATTTTAATGACTAATGAAAATGTTCCATCAACTTGAGAAATATTGAGTTTTCTTTCTCTTTTGTAGCATATGATGCCTCCTTATGGAACACCGCCTCATCCCTATGTTGCCATGTATCCTCCAGGTGGCATGTACGGTCACCCTTCATTACCTCCGGTACTGCTACGTTATGATCTCAAATTTGTGAATGTTTATGTTACTTCTGTTAACGTTGTGTTTACGTGCTGTAATAACAGGGATCTTATCCATATAGCCCCTATGCAATGCCTTCTCCTAATGGAATGGCTGAAGCTTGTGTGAGTTATCGATTTTCTTAATTAGGTTCTGTGTCAATTCAAATGGGATCTTGATCGAGGAATGTTTTTGGATTCTCAGGGAAATACTGGAAGCGGTGTAGAGGGTGATGGTAAACAGGCTGAGGTGAAGGAAAAGTTGCCAATCAAAAGATCAAAAGGAAGCTTGGGAAGTTTAAATATGATTATAGGAAAGAACAACGAGACTGGAAAGAACTCAGGAGCATCAGCTAATGGAGCTTGTTCTAAGAGGCATGTGACTTCATAATTTTGTGAAAATCAAATTCTTGTTGGCACTGGACGTATGTTTGTAGTTGTATTGTATTTGCTGAAACTGTATTTTTGGTTGGTCAATACAGTCCTCAGAGCGCTTCTGATGGTTCAAGTGAAGGAAGTGATGCAAATTCACAAAATGTAAGTTTCTAGCAATCCACTATAAATGATTTCGGTTTATAAGTATGGTGATGTTAATAATTAGCTTTGCAACGTTTGTAGGACTCTGGATCTAGAAACAACCGGAAGGATGGTTTGTTAGTTTATCTTTCTTACTAACTCAACTCTTATCATGTGACATAGACCTAAATGTTCAAAGATGCTGTTTTCAGGTGAAACAGCTTCAGATTCTGCTCAGGGACCACCTCGTAATGGAAGTAATCAACCGGTGAGCCAAATCGTCCCAATCATGCCAGTGTCGGCTACAGGTGTTCCAGGCCCACCAACAAATCTAAACATGGGAATGGATTATTGGAGTGGTCATGGGGCAACAGTTCCTGGAGTTGTAGTAGATGGTCCCCAATCACAAACATGGGTACAGGTTAGTGTAACTGTGTCCCCTTTCTTACATCTTCTTGACGGTTCTTGTTTAATTGCTTTGTGAATTAGGACGAGAGAGAGCTTAAGAGACAGAGACGGAAGGAATCAAATAGGGAGTCTGCTCGTAGATCTAGGCTGCGTAAACAGGTAATACTCAAAACTTCTCTAGCATTAAGGCCATACATTATGAAATGATCAAAAGCTTCTTTTTTTCCTTCCTCTTTATTTGAATCTTCAGGCGGAATGTGATGAGTTAGCACAACGAGCAGATGTGTTGAATGGAGAAAACGTAAGTCTTAGAGCAGAAATTAACAAGCTTAGAAGCCAATACGAAGAGCTTGTTGCTGAAAATAGTGTTCTCAAGGTAAAATTAAAACAAAATCTCACTTCTTTTTTTGTGCCATGTCCGTAATGGATTGTTCATGTTTCCTCTCTTACCGTTGTTCTTGTAGAATCGATTTTCGACAGTCCGGTCACTGGAAGGTGTAAACTTGGATGGGAAGGAGCAAGAACCGGAGCCAAGCACACGTCAGGATGTTGCAGAGACCACTCGTGGTTCCTACAACAACCCAGCCTGAGTCAAGAACATCAGCTAACAATTTTATGTAATTTTAGTAATCAGAGTTTGTTTTAATAGTGTTTTGCTTAATCATGGTTCGTTTTAATTAAGCAGGACAAAATAGAGAGCATCACCGAGAAGAGAATAGAAAACATGGCATTTATAAGAAAGAAACCTCTAGGCAACGTTAATATCCATAATTTAACCCCAAGAAAAAAAAACAGATTAATCATATGGAGAACAAAATGATGTTATCATGTTAGGTCTCGTGTTCGATCCATATATATTCGCTGCATTGGTTGTCAAAATTGAATCGTGTGAAATCCACTCTTCAAATAACTTCACTACTCGCTCAGGTTCGATTAATCATATTGAGAACAAAATGATGTTATCATGTCAGGCACATGTTCGATTCATGTTCACTGCACTAGTTTGTAAACAGGTAAGATTCCATCCTCTTTGTCCAATGGCTCTGACTCGAATTGACCGCCATATCAGCCTCATTTGAATCCTCTTTTGCCTCAACCACTTGTTCCTTTGTAATAGTATACTTGTACAGGAGTATGATCAGCTTATCAAACAGTAGCTACAATCAAAGTTCTTATAAAAACTTGGGTTGGAGAATGTAAGCACAAAATTGCACCACTCAACTTTCCCATAAATTTCATGTTTGTTGGGTCTTTCAAGCGCAATCTCAGCACACCAAACCTTCATTTTCAAACTAAAAGCAGTCACGTACTTGTCCCATAAAAGGGCAATCTTCAAACTACGGATATCCATTTGGTTTAGTGCGCATCTATTTGGATTTCAAGTTTTTGGGATTAATATTTCAGTTTTATTGGGGTATTTATAAATTCAAATCGGATCTTTGCGGGTTTGGTTTAATCGCCCGTTTAAATTATTTTAAAAATTTGTATATACTTTAAGTTTTGCAAAAGCTAAAAATAAAAACAATATATAACATATAAATTTGAATAATATATGCCAAATATCTAAATTTAATATAAAAATTTATTTGTCTTGAATATTTAAGATAGATATAGATATTTTAAGTATTTATGGTGTTTTGAGTATTGTTTAGCTATTTTAGATATTTGTCTTTAACTATTTATATAGATTTTCAAATATTTTTGAATAACTTAAAAATATGTTATACATTTTGGATTTTTTTTCTAGATTTTAAACCTAAAAATAACTAATATATTCAAGTATATAAATATGATTCAAATATATTCAGATACGTGAAATATTTCGATTCGAATTGAGTTTGGTTTCGATTTCGTTAGATACCAAAATTTTGAATCCGTTCGGATATTTCACTAATTTCGATCCGAAGCTAGCCACCACATAGCTAGTATCATCTAATTTTATAAACCTAAACTCCTCAGACTTAACATCAAAGCATGCTATCACTATTTTCGAGCTTCTTTTTTTTTGAATAATATGTAAAATTTATTCAGAAAAACACTTAGTTACAGACAGTGCTACTGTTTTTGAAACGATTTATAGGACTAGGTTACATCAGAATTAGATGCGAGTAGCAAGCCAGGCTTGGAGAAGCCGGCTATGCTTCCTTCGGTGGCGAGCTTGGATAATGAGGCATTGGTTTCTAATCTGTCGATCGATCATCTTTGTCAACAAAACTGGAGAAGTGGGAGGAGTTCCGTGCCTGCGATTATTCCTTTCACGCCAAAGCATGTATACTGCTATTTGGAAAGCATATCTCAAGAGATAAAGTTGATCTATTGGTCTTGAACAGTCGAGCAAGAGAGCAGTGATGTTGTCCCAGTGCGTAGTGAACCCAACCGGAAGAAGAGATGGTTTCGAGTTTCACCATCACTGCGGCAAAGACAGCATAGAGGATCCGTCCCCACGTTCCAAAGCATCATACGATCGGCAGTGGAGAGCCTGTTGTGCATGGCTAACCAAGAGAAGAATCTGTATTTTGGAGTCGAGCCTGTGAACCAGACACATGGTGACCAGTGTACTATTGGAGCAGAGAAACGGAGCAGGCTCCAGGTGTGCGTTGTACTGAACTTCGCCTTATATATATCTTCCGAATGTTTCCATTGAGGGACATCATCATGTGGAACCAGTTTCAACCTCTGCTTGGTTAGTACATTCTCAATCATATCATACACCTCCCATCTATGTCGCCGTGGACGTCGTCGAGCAGCTACCGCGACAGTTGCATTACGAGAAATACCCATATCGATGCAACCACGAGCTCCCACGAGATCAAATAGTCTTCCCATGTCTGACCAATTATCAAACCAAAAGGAAGTGTTTTCACCATTTTGCACCTCCATTCTATGAAAAAGTTTTGCTTTATCCCTATACTTCAGAAGTTTCCTCCACATCCATGAGCCCTTGGACGTGTTCTCTCTAACTTCCCAAAGAGTACCATGTTTTATTAAGTACGTTTTCGTCCATTTCACCCAAAGTGAGTCTCGACCCGATACCATTCTCCATACTAACTTCAGGAAGCATGTTGCACTGGTTTCTTTCAAAGGCCGAAGGCCCAGCCCTCCCTCTTTCGTCGATCGAGTAACTACATCCCAAGAAATCTTGGCCCCTTTAGTACTCAAACTCGGACCAGACCACAAAAATGCAGAGCAGAGGCTATTGATCTCTTTGATACATGCTCCCGGGAGACAAACGCTGACATCCAAAAGTTAGTGATACTCATCAAAACTGACTTAATCTGGTTCAGACGACCCGCCATAGTTAGATACCGATTAGTCCAAGAACCAATTATCTTCTTTATAGAAGAAATTAGTGGCTGATAGTCATGTCTCCCCATCCGCTTCGTCAATAGAGGCAAACCCAGATAGCGGACAGGAAGTGAACCAACCGCCAGCCGAGTTTGATCCAATATACTTTGCCGGTTCCCGTCTAGTGGTCCAGCATAGTAGATAGTCGACTTCTCCAAACTCATTCGAAGACCAGATATGAGAGCGAAATTTTCAAATATGTCAATGATGCCATCAATGGAGCGTTTTTTGCCATCAGAAAAGACCAAATCATCCGCAAAACTCAAATGCGTAAGACCCAAATTCTTTCACTTCGGGTGATAACCAACCTTATTATCCACCGCCAATTTATCAAGGATTTTTGAGAGCACATTCATACTGATGACGAAAGGGTATGGAGAGAGCGCACATCCCTGACGTAAGCCTCTTTCACTTCTGAAAAATCCAGCCAACTCCCCATTAACTTGGACCGAAAAAGATGCAGTTGTGATGCATAGCGATATCCAATGTATGAACTGGGCGGGAAATTCCATCGCTTCAAGCGTATTCAACATAAACTGCCACTGCACTGAGTCGAAGGCCTTAGAGATGTCTATTTTGATTGCACATCATCGCGATACAGATTCCTTGTGATAATATTTTACAAGTTCCATGGCCAAGAGAAGATTCTCAATAAGAAGTATGTCCTTCACAAATGCTGACTGGTTCAGACCAATGAAATCCGGGAGAACCACTTTAAGACGATTAGCTATAATCTTTGAGATCACCTTATATAGTACATTGCAACAAGAGATTGGACGATAATCCTTCATCGTCTTAGCTCCAGTCGTCTTCGGAATGAGTGAAAGAATCGTACTGTTAATCCCCTTAGGTAAGAAACCTTTGACGAAAAACGATTTGATCGCCGTGGTAAATTCTTCACCAATAATAGACCATGTCGATTTATAGAACTCGGAAGTAAATCCGTCGGGACCAGGGGATTTATCATTCGGCATGCTGAATAATACTTTCCTTATCTCCTCCGAAGTGATCTCTGCAATCAGTTTCTGCTTATCCAAATCAGGGAAGCGGTAAGGCATAAGTTGCTGGAGCTCTCCAACACCAATGCCTTGGAAATCTGATGGCTTGTGTTGCAAAAATTCTCGAAAATGACGTTCAGCTTCGGTTTTGATATCCTCAGGAGCAGTAACAATCGCCCCATCACCACATTCTATCTCTTTGATCGAGTTAATGCTCTCTCGGACAGTAACTGCTCGGTGAAACACTTTATTGTTTCTATCCCCAAACTCTAACCAATGCATCTTAGACTTTTGCTTCAGATACTTCTCTTCCAGCCTTGAGACAAAATCCTAACGTTTGTATGCAACACTCTCGGCCTCTATATTCTCAGCATTTAGGTTGCTTAAATTCTCCTCTTGTTTCTGACACAGCTCCTCTAGAGCTTCCTTAGACTTGACAGTCAAGCTACCCAACCTCTTCTTCGCCAACTCCCGAATCTTGGGCTTCATCTCTTTCAGCTTTTTTGAGAACCGAAACAGAAAAGAGGTTGAGAGAAAAATAGGATCCGTACTATCCCAATATTGCTTCACCATGGGCTGGAACTCTTCTAGATCAGCTGTCGCATTAACAAATTTAAATGGTCTTCTCGGCTTGCTCAGTTCCGATTTCAAGTGAATCCGACACCGGAGATGATCAGAACAACCTCCCCCCTCAAATACTGCATAAGATTGTGGATAGTTACTAGACCAGCGATCATTAGTCAACACACGGTCAAGTTTTTTCGAGATCAAACCGTCCCCTCTTTTATTACACCATGTATATCGCGGACCATGATAAGATAGATCCATCAATGAACAATATTGCATCACAGCAGCAAAATCCTCCATCCCTTGAGTGACCATAGGTGTACTACCATGTAAAGAATGATCCTCCACGTCCAGAGTTTCATTAAAATCGCCACCAATCAGCCAAGATCTGTTCCTGATAATCGGTGAGTCTTGATGGCTTTTCAGATCAGACCACAACTCTCTCCTTTCCTCCACAGTATTGAGCGCATATACTAAAGTGTAGAAAAACTCTCCACTACCATCCATGAGCACTGATACTGTGATCATCTGGCTACTCTTGAAAAAAGGTGCAACTCGGATTTCGGGACTCCACACCATCCAGATTCTCCCAAGATGATTATACTCATAATTAGATAGCATACTCCAATCTCGGAAAATTTGCGAAAAAACCAGTGCGCTTCTGCCTTCTTTAACTCTGGTTTCTAGCAATCCTCCAAATAGAAAACCTTTATCAAGTATCCACTTCCTCACCACTGAATGCTTTGTCGATTTATTTAAGCTGCGAACATTCCAGAAGAAGCTCGACATAATTAATGTTTTTGAGAGAGACGTTTTTTGCCTCCAGCGCTAGGTGCAGTACCAGCAGTGTAGGCAAAGGATTCTGAATGACAATGCACTCCTTTAGTATGTCGAGTAGAAACTCTACGAGGTGTATCTTCGACTACCGAGACTTGTGGTTTCACCACGTGAGTTGAGATGTCGATTAACTCACCAACATCCTCATCCCCCGATATTTCACCTTCCTCTACATCCTTATTTTCCAGAACGTCCTCGCTAGGAACATCCAGATTCTCATCATCTCCCTTGGTATGCTCGTCATCATCATTTGCGAGAATCGCGTAACGTGATGGAGAGATAACATTCATGTCATCCTGTGTTTCTCGTACAATTGATCTGCTCTTTTTTGTAGGAGTTGACCAGTTCTCTTTCTCACTCCCAACCAAACAAACCCCCAGTGGAGGACCAGATTCAGTAACAATTGTCTCTGTCACCGCTTTTTCCACTGTCTCGCTAACACCCACTCCACTCTCAGGCACACCCGACTGAGACTCCACAGCATCATTCTTCTCATTTACTGCCTCCTCAGTAGACTGTTCCATTGCATCTTCTCTAGATTCCCCATTCACTAGCACCGTGCCCACAGTAACAGAAGGTGACTCCACATTAACTATAGGTTCGAGATTTCCAGTGCCAGTATGATCTGTTTTCTTCAAAATTTTAACGCCTTTTCCTTTACATGCCTGAGCAATATGACCCCATTGGGAGCAGAGAGTGCACTTTGATGGTAGCCATGGGTATTCAAAGTGAACCTCAGCATCCACACCAAGTTTTGATTTGAAACGATGCGACTTAGGTAATTCCTTTGTCATATCCGCTTCAACAAAAACCTTTGCCTCTTCAAAGCTCTTACAAAGAATGGTATCAGGGTGGAGCCTCTTAGGCTTACCAACCGCACTAGAGATGAATCCCAGACCCCTCCAGGAGAACATTCTCTGTGGTACGTTCTTTAAAACAATCCACATTGGGATTGTCTTGATCTCAAACTCCTCTTCTTCCTCCTCTTCCGGTGACCATTTGGTTGCCACCATCGGTATGTTTGCTATGTTCCACATGCTTCGACGAAGGACTCGAGCCCGTTTATTAGCATCTTTGATCCGAAACTTCACTGTTGTCGAATCAACCGCAAAAACCTCAATTCGAATCAAGTGATTCCCTAGAGGCCAGATTTTGTTCACAATTGCGTGAATCTTTGCTACGTGAGGGGCTATGTTTAGAAACTTCCCCTCTAACAAATCATCCCACAACGGGGCTGCTCCCTTGATAACGTCCTCCGGAACGTCGACATACTCTTTCCCATCCGATGAACCATACTCCAAAACGTGTTCAGAAAGAACAGAGGAACTCTGTGCCGCCTTGACCCAAGATTGTTTTTTCTCCACCCCCTCACCGTTGCTTACCGCCTCCACACTGTTTCCCACCACCACTGGAGAGGCCAGTGGCGGAAAATCGTGAGGATCCGGAGCCGTCATTGGCCCGATCCCGGTTCCTTGCGCAGAAATCTTGAAAACCCTAAATCGCCAAAATAGTCGCCACTCCTAAACTATTTTCGAGCTTCTCCAACCTATGTAATACAAAATCCCAAATCGATGCATATTGTATTTCTGTACCTAACAGGAAAATGCGGAACCCAGCATCCGATCTTTCTCCACGATGGTTTTCCTTTCCCTATCGTCAGAACGTAATGTTCTTTAGAGTTCTTTTGTCCTCTATACTTTGTCATGGTCATGCACATAATCTTGAATTGATTATCGATTGGATCATACCCGAGAAATTCTAAGTCTTTACTCTTGGCTGTCACTTTAGGTAGATGTACGTGCTGACCGGTGCTAGGGTTACATAGCACATGAACCCTCTTTCCATTTAACATCTGCTTCTCGTAAATATTTATAAATCCGTTGATGACTTGAGAAAATCCCTTGTGCCAATTTCCAGAGATACCCATATGGTAACCAGCTGCTACAACACTTACGTGCTCATCATTTATTTCGAGGCTGAGGGGATAAGAAGAAGTGCCACTTAACACCCAGTTCGAACATGAACAAAGGATTCGGCCGAGTCGATGAACATGTCAGGAAGGATTTCCTGAAATGTGGACTGCGAAGTAAAAACGACCATTGCTTTGAGACACATCGGTAGATTGCAATGGTTTTTTCTGGTAGTCTCTGAGGATATCGTTGATGATATCCATGGGAAACATATCTAAGCTTTCTCCTACATACGTTGAGGAGGTCGTCAATTATTATGTGTCGCGTTTGATGATTTTAATGATTTTAAGGTGTTTCACCGGTTTGTTGTTTTTCTCTATCTTCATTGCAATTTTTGCTTTGCTCTAAGAATCGCCGACAACGGTGTAAGTGCATATTGTGGTTAGATCTATGTGTTTATGTGCATGTATAGTATGTATGAGCATAAAGTAAAGAACAAATATAAATTTGTCAACACGGTTCGTTTCCTACATCCCCGGAACCACGTCCAGAAACCATTCACTAGAAAAGGCCGCAACTTACAATTGTTATATGGTATCTAGAACACACTTGTGCCTACCACTCTTATCTAGTTTACAATGGTTAGAGTAACTACTACTCAATGTTCTTATGATGAGCATAGTTCTCTATACTAAACTACCAACAATGGTTAGAGCAACTACTACTCATTGTTCTTATGAAGAGCATAGTTCTCTACAACTAAACTACCAACAGATCTCGTCTCTCATCATCTATGGTGGGACGACGTCACACACCTGTGTGCCACTCTCAAGAATATTCTGGGCGCGTATTTTTTTTTCTTTGACGGTGGTATTTATCTGATTGCTGAATTCTACATCTTAGGGTTTTTAAGGAATCTTTTTTTTTCTTCTCTTAAGAATAAGAAAGTTTTCTATCATCTTAAACATACTATTTGAGATGATTATTCAGCTTAGCAGACACCTCTTAACTTGTTCAAGGCGTCCCTAAGCTGTTGTCCAACTTCTGTGCCCTAGCTTCTTGTTAGCAATCGCACATCATGACTTACTTCTTAGTACGTCCTGAATCACTTCTTGGTCTTCTTTCTGTAGTAACTCCTGATATACTTTCCGCATTACTTTCTCAAACCAATCAGCATTACATCTTCAATCTCTCCTTTGATGACTACGTTTTAGAAACCAAGCATCTTCTCAAACTAAACACCTTCTCAAACTAGTCAACATAACACTAACAATCTCTCTCTTGGTGATTGAGTTTTAGAATCCAAACGCACACACTCAATGCTTCTCGATACAACATCTGGAAGTGCCAATAACAAGATCCTTCATTCTCCCCTTTTTAAGCTTAGTTTGATACTTAAGCATCACATTCTTTAATCTCTTGTCACCAGCAGACAACACAAGACGTTCTTAAATTGATCTTACATCTTTTAGGCTCCATCTTCGTCTGTATATCCAATATAACTCCCCCATGAATTAAGCTCCAACTCTGTAAACACCTCCGATATGTCTTATCCCCCTGCTTGAGTGCACAACTATGCTAAAATCACTCATACAAATAACTGATGCTTCTCACAGTATCTCATATCAGAATCTTCTTTAACTTCTGGTGTAAGCTCTATTGGAATCATCAATACAATTTATTGTCTTCTGCTCTTGCATGAATTCTGGCGTTCCAACTATGACATAGTCTTACATCGTATAAATACTCTGTAGTTGCAGCGGAAACATAAAACACAGTCTTCACTTAAGCTAACCATGTATTGATTAATCGTGGTTATTCAACTCTGGACCTCATAGCAGAAGCTCGTCCACTGAACTAACTAAGAGGTTTTTTTTCTTTAGCTTCATAGCTCTTTTCAAATTGGCCATGTCTCAGCAATACATGATCCATTCAGTGCTGAAGGCTAACCAAATAGTTGACACAAACTGAATGACGTTCATCCTCTTGCTGCTCTTGAATTTCTTGACCTCATATCATCCACGCCCCAAGCTCACTTAGAATCAGCTGTCACGAAATTAACTAGACACAGCTGTCGCCAATAGCACAGGATCAAAGCCTGTCGTACGCACAGAACGGTCTCCAGCTAATGCAGTAGCAATTCTGAGCAAGATCTTTCTCATGTTGCAGTCTAAAACGAAACATCTACTCGCCTAGTATTACTGATGGACTTTCCAAAGTGAAACTCTTCCATAAAACTCACGACAAATATTGATGAATTATGCATCTCAGCAGTTCCTAGTGTAGATGATGTTGTTGTTCCTTCTGGATGTTCTCGAGAATCTTTGGAAAATCTCAAGTCAAACTCATAATGTTCGGACACCTCTCGATTTTATCTTCTTGTTTGATCCATTAACAACAAATCTGCAACTTCTTGTTTTCTCTTCATCTATTATCTAATTGATCCACACAATTGAAGCTTCCTACAGGCTTTTATTTGATTTTCTCGTACAGCTGACTATAGTATCAGGAACACAAGCATCTCGATCTCAAATATTTCCAGTGAACAGATCAGAGTTTTATTCTTGACTTCTTCATCTCTCTGAAACTTGCAGATTGTTTTCACTCCTTCTTGAGTCTCAAAAATCATTCCCATACTGCAGTAATCATCTTTTGAAGTTACCCGTAGTCATTTCAAGATCTTCTTAACAAACTCTGCAAAACCTGCAACTATCCTCAAGTTACCCACCCGTTCTATCTGTTTCTTTAAGACCTTTCTCTGCAATTTAAGCTACTTCTGCAGGAGCTTTTACACAGCATATTTCATTCCAAGACAGTAGAATTCAGATTTCACAGTCCAGCAAGACATCTGAATGGATCCTGCACATCTCATAGTTGCAATTTATGTCAAAGCCTTGTATCTGTCAGCCTTCTCTTGAAAGCACTTGATCCCACAAAATTCACATCGTCACACACTCTGATCTGGTGATCTACAACAGATACACAAAGCTCTAGCTCCTCTTGAATTTTAACCGTAAGTTACAAAACCCATTTAGACTCATCCCTTTGGCAATTGAAACTTTGAACCTTTAGAACTATTCCCAGAACAGGCTGAAACGGCTCAATTAAAACACAGACCAAACAAAACCAGCTTAATCCGACCGTTGAATTCCAAGAAAATATTATCACGAAGCTATCTACCAAGTTTCATTTTGATCAGAACAGTTTTGGATACCTAATCGCTTCCTTGAAAAAACCATCTTGAAACTGATTTCTGCAATTCTCAGGCAAAAACACCAGCGTATATTCTTTTTTATTTTTTTTTGGATTTGGTGTCAACTCTTTCTAGGTCAGAAAGCCAACAGGCTCTTCGATTACCATTCTATTACAGCATCAAGGAACAATCTCAACAATACACCATGATGATCTCCGTAGCAAGTTGACTATTACCGTATCATCTTCTCAGTTTTTTTTTTTTGTAAAAAACTTGAAAGTCTGAAACGGAGGAACCAGGACGTCACTATTTTATGCAAGCGTCCACTGCTCACTCTTTGCAAAACACGTTGGAGAGTACTGGTCCAGTCCACAAGACATAAACCTTTGGTCTTTGTAACACTCACTTGAAACCCTTTGGACTCTTTGCAAGCAATCAGTTTTCTGATCTGAAAGACACTGAACGTGTGGTTCATGCAGTCTTCTCAATTTCTCAGGAGCTCCACACAAATCAGTAATCGCAAACATACAATGGGAGAAAAAAAGAAACCTGTAACTCAACTTGATTTTCTTCTTACACAGCAAAGCTAAAAGCCTCCATCTCTTCTGCTTTCCTTTTCTTTTTGGTACCTACTTTGATATGATATTCAACAAGAATACTCTTCTTAATGGCTGAGCTCTCTGTTCCTTTTACCAGACCTGAATTTTCTACAAAGATTTCCTGACACGTTTTCCTCAACTTGTTTAGAGTTTCTTGTTCATCACTCCACAATTTTGACCAGAAAATCATCTCAAACAATGATGATGTAAGCTTAAGATCATGTACACACCTTCATTCAACCAGATGATACATCCTTGATAGTGATACAACTCTTCTTCTTTGTTTTTTGTAGAGCCAGAAACCAACCTCTCTAAAACACAACTACATGACTCTGAATCAACTTCTCTTAGAATGCAGTTCTACATGTTCCACCTGCATAGGGTTGAATAAGCTCGTACAAAACACAAACCAACCGTTGAAATCTCACCGTTGCCTTGAATAACCCATCTCAGAACAGATTGATGCAACAGTCTGTGATCGGTATCAGATGCAGAAGAATACCACACAACTTTTTACAATGATGTTAACAGTCCTGTTTCTTGTGCATCAATAACTCCATTCATGCATCAATGAATAAATCATCAAAACGTGTCCAACTGAAATGCAAAACTCTTCTCAAAGCCAATCATCAGAAGTCTTGGGATTTTCACACGCTTATACATTGGCATTTAGAACAGTAAACAACTTTAATTAGCCCAATTGTCTTGACTCAAATCTGACTCCAACTTTTCCAGAAGAAAATTTTTGTTTAATCTTCTCAAAGTTACTTGAGATGACCTCTTTCTCTTGTATCTTCTTGGACTTGCTTCTACTCGACTCTGTCAAAAACAGTGTAAGGAAACATCTACTCGAGAATGAGATCACAAATTGCAAGCAAAACGGTGATTCCGTTCTCAGCTACTACGGTCGCTTGTCTAAGTTATGGGAAGAGATACAAAGTTTTAAATCCTCCAATACCTGCACTTGCGAAGCCTCTGCACACATTGAAAAAGAACGTGAGGATGCAAAAGTCCAAAGTTCTTGTTTGGACTTGACGAATCTCGATGAAGATCCACTTCCAGACCTCAACGTTGTCTACTCTCGTGTGATAAGAGCAGAACAGCATCTCCTCACCATGCGAGCTACAGAGTCGACACAAGATGTTATTGGGTTCTCTACAAAAGCAGAGACATCTACAAACACTACAACTACACCTTCTACATCTATTACAACCCGCAGTCGTGATCCAAATAGGTTTTTCACCCATTGCAACCGTAAGGGTCATGAGGGCATCTTCATGTCTCAACGGAAATACGCCCTTGACATCATTACGGATTCTGGTCTGCTTGGCTGCAATCCTTCACCTACTCCCATTGAACTCAATCACAAACTTGCGCTGGCCAGCAGTACTCCACTCAACAACCCTGCTCCTTATCGAAGACTTGTTGGTCGCTTGATATACCTCACATTCACTCGACCTGAACTCTGCTACGCCATCCACATTCTATCTCAATTCATGAAAAAACCTAGGCAGGAGCATTGGGAGGCTGCCCTACGTGTTGTCCGGTACTTAAAGGGATATCCATCCCAAGGAGTTCTACTACGGGCTGATTCTGATCTCCATGTCACCGCATATTGTGACTCTGATTGGAGCGCTTTCCCTCTAACCCGCCGTTCACTAAGCTCTCACATTGTTATTCTTGGTTCGTCGCCGGTCTCGTGGAAAACTAAGAAACAAAATACAGTCTCGGCTTCATCTTCAGAAGTTGAGTATCGTTGTATGGCATACACCTTACGCGAACTCAAATGGATGAAACGGATGCTTGTTTCGTTTGGACTGTCTCACCCGCGTCCGATGCGCATGTTCTGAGATAGTCAATCTGCCATTCACATTGCCGAAACCCTGACTTTCATGAACGTACGAAACACATCGAAAACGATTGTCACCAAGTACGTGATGCAATCCAACAGAAGTTAATCACAACAGAGCACATTTCCACAAAGGAGCAGCCGGCTGATTTGCTTACAAAAGCTCTACCTTCTACTACATTCATGTATCTTCTGTTCAAGCTTGGGATCCAAGACATCTCTCCTCCAGCTTGAGGGGGGTATAGAGAAAAGGATAATAAGTTAGAGATAAACCCATGTATAGATAAACTCATATTATAGAGTTATCTTCATATTACGCTTAGTATTAGGAGTTTTTCCTTTGTATATATACTCTTGTAATACACATCAATACAACAAACACTTTCTATTCATTATACTAAGACAATTCTGACGAGACCTTGTTGGTGTATCTCTCTCTAATAATCTTTGAGATTTTGCAGACAGTCTGAAACCCAGCATATACATCGCAGGCTAGACCCTCTTATACAGTACATGTCATGTAGAATTTAAGTTCTTATCTCCTTTATCTCTGAGCCTTCACTCAAGCTTTCAGCTTCATAAGTCGTTTAACAGCACCAAGAATAAGTAAAGAGCTTTGAAATTCTACTCTTTGATTTCACTTATTTTTTTTCAGAACTGAAACTCCAACACTGATAAACAGAAGATCTTCTTGGATTGCAGATGAACCACGTTTTGAAGTTAAGATTTCAAGAAGCTTCTTTCTGGATATATTCAATATAGCCCATGAACCAAATAAATCAGTTTCTTCATACCTTCGCACCTTGACAGTCTCAGCTCCTTATGCTAGATACCATTTCAAAATAAGTATAGAAATGAATAATTGAAGTACATATTTATGTTTCAAATATGCATATTTGTGCTTAATTTCGACATTTAGATCGATTTTTAAGTTTGTCAGCTTTTAGTTACGTGTTCGAGTTAGGCTAATAACATTTCGGGTTTGGATATATTTTGTACCACCCTAAAAACTAATTCTGGTATTTCTTACATTTTGAATTTGAGTTTGATTCAGATTTTGGATTACAGAATTTATACTCAAACCTACTTAAATAAATACAAAATACCATTATATAAATTTTTTATCAAAAAATATTCCCGTGTTCGAAAAATGCGGGTTAAAATCTAGTAAACTATTGTTCGTTGGTTGCAATGTCAAAAAAAAAGTAATAATTTCCAAGACTTCGTCTCTATGTCACATCTTTATTCCTTGTAAATGTAATTTTTATCTATACTTTTCTGTTTAAAATAGTTCTGATGGTTCCTAATTTTTATTTTAGATAATTGTAGTGGTATGATGGTGTAGTGCTATTTAGATGGTTTTGTATTGTTTTGATTTAGTAATGGTCTATAATTGTATGGTTTTAGTAATGAGATGAAACATTGTGTTTTATTAATTGTATAAACCGACATTTAATTAAAGTGAGGATCAAGTGGTTTAGAAATGGAAATGTCATTGTACGGTCATTAAGAATTCAAACGTGTGCCGGTTTAATTTAAAAGCAAAACACAGTGTTTAATGACAATGGCATTTGTTGGTAATTATTGAGGAAAACTAAGGGATATTTGTTGGTAATTTAAACACAGTGTTTAAATTGTACTTCAGTTTTAATAGATTAGATTCTATCATCTTAAACATACTATTTAAGATGATTGTTCTTC
>JABAYD010021942.1:186-21663 GCA_014822095.1 Diplotaxis tenuifolia
GTAAGTCATCCATTTGACCAGAAGACTTATCTGTAAGTCTTCTGCATCCAGATGACTTATGGGTAAGTCTTCTACGCGAACAGATCTGCCTAAAATTTTCAAATTCATACCTTAAATTAGGTGAGATAACTTCCTTAGCACACAGAGTCTTTTCCAACCACTCAGAACCTCAAACGAAAGTAACCCATCAAGAATATATGGAGAGAAAGTGAAAGAGATGTTGTCTTTAGTCGTAACAATTGAGATTGTACAAGGTTGTTGAACCATTTACGTGCATTAAAAGCTCCAAACGGGTTATACAAGGTTGTTGAGCTATTCATTGCAATGTCAATCTTGTAAATACTTGAAGATAGTGAGGTTGAGAGAGTAAAAACGCTATTTTCGAAAAAAATTATTAATAGTATTTTCGTAGATAAAATGAAGATGTAGGGTAAAAAGACAGAAAAAAATGAATGAAAAAGAGGTTAGTTTTATGTTTGATTTGGAGTTTTGATTCACTTTTGCGAAAAAACTATTTATTATAACCAGTTCGTAGGGCTGGCCCATCCTAAAACAAAAAAAAATTCAAAATCAAATTCTTCTATTTCGTTAATGGTAGTGAAGCTACAGACGTACACGTGGCACCTGAAAGAACCCTGATCGATACTAGGAACGTTGAGTTCAAACATTTCAGGAAGAAAAGCAAAAACCAAATAAAAGCAAAAAGAAGAAAATAGTTTCCTTTACACATATATTTCCTCTCCTCTGAAAGTCTGACTTCATCTTCTATCGTCGATCGATTTTCTCAGTCTCCAAGAATTCTCTTTCTTTTCGCCACCGCCTCATTTGTAATCTGTAAGCGATTGTACAGATTCTCGATCTTCTTTTTTCCTTTCAGGTGAGATATTATGTTGGATTTTCGATGTTCATAGGGTTTCTAATTAGGCTTTCTTGATTTTCGAATTGATTCGATTTTTCTGGTGATGAACCGGGGAAAAGAGTGTTCGTACTCAAATTGTATTGTATATTTGTTACATCTAGGCCTGCTGATAAGTTTCCTGATTTGATCGGAGTTATGTTGGGTCTAACAGTCACAGTTGATTTTCAACGACTATCTTGAATCGGTGATGACGTGAGCTTGAAATCTTTCCTCTCCGCTGAAATCCCTAAACGTTATCTTCTATCGTCGATCCATGTTGGTATCACTGTTGATTTTCAATGACTAAACATTTCAACGAATATTAGATTAATATCAAACCCGCTTCATAAGTTTCTTGATTGTGTGGTGGATAAGATCAGCCAAATCATTGTATCAAACTGGAATATAGTATATGATTTGTAACATCTTGGCCTAATCAGTTTCTTATTTTAGTTTTAGCTGTGTGTCGAAAATGATGGGACTGCCCAGGACGCCGTTAAACAGGGCCGATCCGCCTACACCTGGTGGTTCCAGAGTTAGAGAGGAGAATATACTTGTGACTGTCCGGATGAGACCATTAAACTCAAGGGAACATGCCATATATGACCTCATTGCTTGGGATTGTCCAGATGATCACTCCATAGTTTTTAGAAATCCCAATCGTGAGAGAGCTGCAGCAAAATATTCATTTGGTATTTCATAAGAATCTCATTGCTTTTCCTTTGTATATAATCTGTTGATAATAATATCATTATCTTCTCTCCTTGACTTTTCATGAAACTGTAGACAAAGTGTATGAGCCCACGTGTGCAACTCAGGAGGTTTATGAAGGTGGTGCAAGGGATGTTGCACTTTCTGCTTTATCAGGAACCAACGGTAATTAAGCAGATATCTTAAAACCCAAATTTTAAGGATACCTTCCTTTTGATGAACCTTTAGTTATCGTAATGAGAAATTCTTGTCTCTATTCATCGCAGCAACCATTTTTGCATATGGTCAGACCAGCAGCGGAAAGACCTTTACAATGAAAGGGGTCACTGAAAGTGTTGTTAAAGATATATACGAGCATATAAGAAAAGTGAGTGACAAATTTAGGGTCCCCTATCCCTTTGTTTCTTTCCAGACTGATATAGATCGATTAAAATATATGCAGACTCAAGAAAGGAGCTTTGTCTTGAAAGTATCAGCTTTGGAGATCTATAATGAGACTGTTGTTGACCTTTTAAATCGTGATACTGGGCCCCTTCGACTGTTAGATGATCCAGAGGTATCTAAAGTATCGGAAACACTATATATAATGCTGAAAGAGGCATCACTATCTTGGCTAGATTGAGAATGCTGTCGACCTTGCAGAAAGGAACTATTGTAGAAAATCTGGTTGAGGAAGAGGTTGAAAGCCGGCAACATTTACAGCATTTAATTAGAATTTGTGAAGGTAAATCCTTCCCATCAAGTATCACTTTTGTTCGCAATTCTGGGTGCATACACCTTGGCAGAGCAACACAAATTAGTGATAAATGAACGGAGTAACTCTAAGCCTGAAACTCGTTTGATAGCATATAATAATATATGACACATTTTCTCTTTAGTCAGACGTGGTATCTTCATTTGCTTTCTTGTTATGTGATTTTCCATTTGCTTTTTTTTCTCAGGTCAAAGGCAAGTAAGTGAAACTGCTTTGAACGACAAAAGTTCAAGATCTCATCAAATTATTCGGCTGGTATGATGTATTCTCATGCATGATCGAATATGCCATCTATTTCCTTATGTTTTAAGCATGGACAAATAGAGGTGGATAACTGTTGGTTTTCTGTTAAGCAGTAACATTATCTCATGTTCTCTGCTTTTGATATTCAGACTATTCAGAGCAGTCTAAGGGAAATAGCAGGCCGTGTGCAGTCTTTCATGGCAACTTTGGTACGCCATTTTATTATGTTGCTAAAGCTTCACTAGGCGTCTAAGCTACTAAGACACTCTAAATGGTGCAGAATCTTGTTGATCTTGCTGGAAGCGAACGTGCTTCTCAGACAACAACAGATGGTCTAAGATTGAAGGAAGGGAATCATATTAACAAAAGCTTACTGACACTTACGACAGTTATTAGAAAGCTGAGGTAAGAAATAATAACATATGATTGTCGACAGTTATTGACTTTATGTAACACATTCACCTTTGTTTTTGTTATTATTTGGATGTAGTTCTGGAAAAAGAAATGATCACATACCATATAGAAACTCAAAGCTTACAAGGATTCTGCAAAATTCACTTGGCGGGAATTCGAGAACTGCAATAATATGCACCATTAGTCCAGCTCTGAGCCACGTTGACCAGACCAAAAAAACATTTTCTTTTGCGTCCTGTGCAAAGGAGGTCACAAACTGCGCTAAAGTAAACATGGTATGTCAGTTATCTTAACTCCTCTGGTCATATCCTTCATTATTGTTCTTAACAAAAAACGTACCCTTCTGCTGGTACTCATTTCTGAGATTTGATTCTAGCTGATTTTTTTTTTTTTTGGTTATAGGTCGTATCAGAAAAGTTACTGTTGAAACATCTGCAGCAAAAAGTAGCCAAACTTGAATCAGAGTTAAGAAGCCCAGAGTCTAGTTCATCACCCTGCTTAAAATCTCTGTTAGTTGAGAGAGAGATGAAAATCCAAGAGGTAGAGACCCCAGGCGTTAATTCTCCTCTTTTGAATATGTAAAATGGAAACGGAACAGACATACATTAAATGGAGTTTTATTGTCAAACTTAAAGTTTAGAGAGGGGAATTGCGGAGTTTGATTATATATTCCTGTTAATCTAATTGCAGATGGAAACGGAGATGAAAGAATTAAAGCGTCAGAGAGACATTGCACAATCTCAGCTTGAACTAGAAAGAAAAGCAAAGGAGCAGAAGGTATGCGCACGAATATGAGATACCGAAATTCTGGGATAATTTCTTCTTATGCAAAACATGGTTGTATAATTGATTTCAGGGGTTAAATGAGTGTGAACCTTTTTCTCAAGTAGCAAGGTGTCTTTCCTACCCTGCTGAGGAGGAGTCCACTCCAGGCAAATCTGTTCCCAAAAGCCGCAGAACAGCTCGTGTCAAAAGAAAAGATAACGCAAGGCAGTCTCTAACTTCAGCTGATCGAACAGCTCTAGCTCAAGAAATCCGTTTGTTTGAGAAAAATCAGAAGAAATTAGGGAAGGAGGCAAACCAAGCGCTAGATCTTATTCACAAAGAAGTGACATCTCACAAACTGGGTGATCAACAATCTGTAGAGAAATTCGCAAAAATGCTCTCAGAAATCCGTGACATGCAGAGGAGCAACCTTATACCCGAGGAAACTGTAGTTAGTAATAAAGCAAACTTGAAAGAAGAGATAACCCGGCTAAACTCTGAAGAAATTGCAGCTATGGAGAAGAAGCTTGAGACTGTTCAGAAATTTATTGACGTGCTTGCGTCTTCTTATCAGACAGATGAAGAGACTCCGGAGTTCAGGACCCAGATGAAAAAGAAGAGAGTTCTTCTTCCCTTTGGCTTAAGTAATAGTCCTAACTTACAGCATATGATCCGGGCACCATGTTCACTTCTTTCGTCTTCTGGTACTGAAAACAAGGCTCCTGAGAGGAATGTCGTTTCAGCTACTCCGCCAAAGAGGGATAGTCGAACCCCCTCAAAGGAAGGAACCCATGTTGTATCATCACGACAAGCGAATTCAGTCGATGTTAAGAGAATGAAGCGTATGTTTAAGAATGCTGCGGAAGAAAATATACGTAACATCAAAGATTATGTTACTGGATTAAAAGAACGTGTGGCGAAGCTTCAATACCAGAAGCAGCTTCTTCTTTGCCAGGTCAGTTTATAAACCCGTGACTGGGCCTCCTAGGTCAGAGTATAAAACTCGGAAGATTTTTCATATATTTTTTATTTGTCCTTAGGTCATAGAACTGGAGGGAAACGAGACGGCTGCTGCCTCGGAGTCTGATGAATCGCAAATGGATTTGCCTTTGTGTTTTGAAGAGCAGAGAAAGCAAATAATAATGTTATGGCATCTTTGCCACATCTCAATCATCCACAGGACGCAGTTTTACATGCTATTCAATGGAGACCCAGCTGATCAAATCTACATGGAAGTAGAGCTCCGCAGGCTGACGTGGCTCGAGCAGCACCTGGCCGAGTTGGGAAACGCAAGTCCAGCATTGCTTGGCGATGAACCAGCAAGCTATGTGGCATCAAGGTAACCGGTAGTTCCTGTTTTTTCTTTCTTTGTCTTTGTTTTTTTCTGGACGAGTTGAGAAAATCATGTGGGGGTGGTGGGCAGTATAAGAGCTTTGAAGCAGGAGAGAGAGTATTTGGCAAAACGGGTAAACACAAAGCTAGGAACAGAGGAAAGAGAGATGCTGTACCTGAAGTGGGACGTAGCGCCTGTGGGAAAACAGAGGAGGCAACAGTTGATCAATAAACTCTGGACAGATCCTCACAACACGGAGCACGTGAAAGAGAGCGCAGAGATAGTGGCTAAGCTTGTGGGTTTCTGTGACTCGGGGGAGAACATAAGAAAAGAAATGTTTGAGCTCAACTTTGCTTCTCCTGCGGATAAGAAGACATGGATGATGGGTTGGAACTTCATTTCAAATTTCTTGCATCTCTGAGGGCAATTCATATTTCTCAACACGTCTGAAGTTTTCTTTTTTTCTTTTGTAAATCCTTTAGATTCTCTGAGTCTATTGAAGCTACCGCTGAAGCTTATATCATTTTAATCCTGATATTAGATCGTTTCTCTTGAAATTATCAAAGCAAGATGAGTTGGGAAGCAAGATGTCTGTTTTTTTTTTAGTTTCCAGTTCAGACCTGAGCATAGCAAAATCACTGCTAAAGACAAGTTTGCAAGCTGAGATATAAATGCCCCACTTGGACCTATTTAGGATTTGCATGGACTCAAGAGGAATGAGATAAGTGATGGATGAGAAACTATTAGGTTGATTTATTCAAATATGTACATAGTTTAATCCTTTCATGAAATGAGGATAGCAAAAATCACTGCTAAACACAAGTTTGCAAGCTGAGATATAAATGCCCCACTTGGACCTATTTAGGATTTGCATGGACTCAAGAGGAATGAGATCAGTGATGGATGAGAAACTATTAGGTTGATTTATTCAAATATGTACATAGTTTAATCCTTTCATGAAATGAGGGAAATGTTCTTTTTCGTTTGTAATATAAATTTGGGATACTAAAGATGAACGAGAGAATTAAATTCAGTTGATATGATGATATCTACATCAATTAGTCAACAGTTTTGATTATTAGATGAACCCCGTGCATACGCAAGAATATCATTTGACATTTTTGTACATATCAACGGCTTAACTGGTTCAAACGCAACGGTTGCGATTATTGCGAGAATTTGCGGATACGGGTGGTTGCAGTATTTACAATTTATATAATTATCAAAAAAATTAAAATCATATTTTATAATAAATATAAAAGTTATATTGAGAAAATTATACTAATAATTTTTTTTAATTATATAATATAAATTAAAATATGAATATATATATATATATACATTGGTAATTTTATTATTTTAATTTTAAAAACTAATTGAACATTTTATTTTTGTATTTATAGTTTTTTTTTGTTTTTTAAATATTGTTTTTTACCCTCCCGCAATCGCCCGCAACCGCAAACGCTATCTGGAACCAGATTTTGGATTTTAGAGGTTTATAGCGTTTTGAAGAGATTTATAGCGTTTCTTGTGATTATTGCAAAACGTTACCAACCGCTATCAACCGTAAAAGCTGCGTTTGCGGGTGGTGGCAGCTAAGTCAATTTCAATGGAACACCAAAACACCAAATTTGGTGTAATTTTATGAGAAATTTTTGTAGATATCCTTTCTAACTTTATTTTCACAAAAATAACATTTAAAAAGAAAAATAATCAAAATATATTCTATTAAAAGGTAAATATGCATTTATACTATATGGTTAACTAATCTAGATTTGTGGTTTAAAGTTAAGAATATCTCCAATATAAAATTTCTTTTTTTTCCTTCTAAAATAGAGTAAAAATGAATATGAAGTAAAAATACTCCAACCTACTTAGTCTATAATGGAATAATGAACAAAAAAAATAGACTACTCTCTTTTTGGAGTAAATTATATTATGGAATTGGAAATGAAGTTGAGTTGGAATGTTTTCTACTTCATACTCCCTTTCACTCTATTTTGGAGTAAATAATGAAGTTGAGTTGGATGTGCCCTAAGGAGTGGAGTTTTGGGATAAATTTTCAAATTTTAAAATAAATATCTAAAACTTTCAAAATAAAAAATGTCTATTTTGGTAATTTTAATTTTTGAAGGCTGTTTTGTTCCAAATTTTTTAAAATAGCTATTTTAGAGAATTAGCCTAATTTTATCTTTAATGGAATACCAAAAATCATAGAAAGAACTACTTAGAGTCACATTTTCACTTATTAATAACACTTTAAGACACTTTCTTATATTTTTTTCCGTCTGAAAATATTCATTCACGGTGGAATACAAACGTTCTTTTACAAAGGCTTGCGGAAATCATAAAATCCCATAACTAAAGCCCAAAGTAAAGGCAAATCGAACCCACAACGGGGCAGCTTGAACCCACACCGGGCGGCTTACGAACATAAAACAACTACAAACAACTACGGAAAAGAACCTATCACCCATAATTAGAACACCACAAACGAAAACATCTACTGACAAACATATATCAATTCAGTGTATAAGACTTCCAAATATAGCAACCATAGTGATCTGAATAAATCGAAGCTGCCCTCGGCCAACCGACGATTCTATCAACTTCAAAACCCAAAGACCTTCAGTCTTCTTAACCCGGATCTATCGCTGCCGCCTATAACCTGCCAAACGATACCATCCCCACTAGTAACCAAGAACCAAGACTTCACAACCCGACAAGCAAAGATCGTTTCACGATCCAATCATCTTTCGGATACTGTTTGAACGCACCGTCCACTTTACACCTAAATAGAAGCCTCCCAAACACCTCCACACAAGCAAGCCTCGTCGATTGATTCCCATTACAAAAGCATTCGAAAACAGAACACATCAACGAGAAATCATTGTACCACCAACTGAAAGAAACATCTGCAACTGAATGTGTCACAACGGCTGCCAGAACGCTAAACTCTAATCAAAAGATAACCAACAACACCACTCACCAAATTAAGGGTTTCAACTCCTAACCAACCCATTGGTCAGGCAATACTGATGCGACATAAGCATACCAAGTACCAATAGATTCCATGCAATACCCATTTTGAACTGAGCCTAAGGCATCAGCAAACATTATCACAAACCCGAGCCATACCACAAACCATACAAGTCCAACTAATAAGAGCGAGTCTTACCAAAGACGATACCACAGACCCAAGATTCCAACAGTGAAGCTCTGCACACCAGTTTCTGAAACAATGTCGTGTTGTTTTCGAGAACCGGAAGAAACAAACCCACAATCCACCTTGGTTTTAAATTGCGCAAAGCGAGGCAAAGCGATGAGGCTGGGGTTTAGCGCCTAGCGCCATGGCGCCATTTTGCGAGTGCCTTATGTACCTTCAACAAAAATGTACTGCAAAAAAACATATATGTATATTACGTAGCCTTAAGACTTGTAAAGTTGTAAGTTACTGCAAAAAGCAAGTTGTAACAGAAACTAAAAACACCAAAGCCATAAATAAAATCAAAAGGTTCATATAGCAAACACCAACTGAAAACAACAAAGGAAAACACCAAATTCAAAAGATGAAAACACCAAATTAAAAACCAAATGAAAAGCAAACGAGATAAACTCTAGTCAGATTCATAATCATTCTCCTCAAACTCCAAATCATTCATGTAGCCAAGCCCTTCCTCTCCTAAATCCCCTTCAATTTCATCATCTTCATCAACCAGTTCCAAACGAGAAGGTGATGGACGCTTACTCTGAGTAGAAGAAATTGCCATTCCTTTTCCTTTGTTGTTCTTAGCGGAGCTCGGAGTTTTTGCTCCTCTAGAAGGATAGCTTGGTTCTTCAGCTCCTACTGCTTCACTCACCATACTCCATGTCAAATCGTCATCATCATTGACAAAATCATCATCTTCATCATTGGACGAGTTCCCATCCATCTTCCCCATTAGCCATTCATTGCTATCATCTATCTCATCCAACTCAATTGGATGCTTTGCATCATT
This sequence comes from Diplotaxis tenuifolia, assembly GCA_014822095.1. Taxonomy (NCBI): domain Eukaryota; kingdom Viridiplantae; phylum Streptophyta; class Magnoliopsida; order Brassicales; family Brassicaceae; genus Diplotaxis; species Diplotaxis tenuifolia. The sequence continues at coordinate 9,303 of JABAYD010021942.1, forward strand.
TCTCCTCATCATGCGCTAAAGAGCACGGTTGTACTTGACAAACACCATGTCATTCAATCGGTGCTGAGCTAATCTGTTACTTCTCTTGGTATGAAGCTGTATTTTGAAAAACAAACATAGATTTTTAAAAACGTACAAGCTGAAATGAATATAAATGCAGAGATTTATAAAACTTACAAGCTGAAAGACTCCCTAGTTTCTTTCACAACTTGTTGCACAGCATGTAAGACTAAGCACCTTAACTACAAAGTTTCTGAGTTTTGGAGCTGATGAACCATAGCTTGACCACCAATCAGTTGTTAAACATACAAATTTTTTTAAAGTCAGTTACTCAGTTTAATAATACAAACATGTAGAGCTTGAAACAACTCTTTCATACCTGGCGACTTCAAAGATCTTTGCCTAATAGCCATGGGAAGACCAAAGAGCCCAATTGCATTCTTAAAAACTTCAAGCTCCATCATGATCCTGTCTTGAACAACAGGATCTAGAACTAACCTTGTGATGCATTTGTACAGCCCAGTCTCCACTTCCTCACAACAAACATCAGCTGTATGAACATAATGGAGAGCTGGATTGAGGAAATAACCTGCATCATGAAGTGGTTGATGTAGCTGACATTCCCATCGCTTGTCTATCATCTCAGAGACCTTCACATACTTCTCCTTCTTCCATTTGAAACTCTTAGCAATAGTTTCTTTTGCCCTATCCATTGCAGCATAGATGTACCCCATTGTTGGTTTCTTCTCACCATCAACCATCCGGAGCACCTTCACCAAAGGACAAAGTAGCTTCAGAGCATAAGTGACGTTCCTCCAGAAGCTCTCTTGAAGAATGTACTGCTTCATATTCCTTCCTCCTGCTTCCTTAGGCCATTTAGAAGCCTTCCATTCCTCTGAGGTTACTATCTTCTTCAAATTGGCTTGCTGAACATGAAACTGAGTCATGGTGATGCAGGAAGTGGCAAATCTTGTTACAACCGGCCTATGCAAGTTCCTTCCATCTGTGAACCTCCTCATCATGTTCACAAGTGAAACACGACAGTAGATGTAAGCGTTGATAGACATGCACTTCTTCAGAGCATTCTTCACTATTGGCATCTTTCAAAATGTCTTCCAAAATCAAATCGAGGCAATGAGCAGCACAAGGAGTCCAAAACAGATGTGGACGTTTATCTTCAAGTAGTTTCCCGACCTTCACATAGTTTGAAGCATTGTCAGTAACAACTTGGACCACGTTCAGCTCCCCTACTTCCTCAACCATATCATCAATAGCTTGAACATCATTGTAGCATCCTTCACAACTTCTGAAACCTCATTTCACCTGATGAAAACAGAGCCTTTGGGTGAGTTAACCAGAAAGTTAACTATGTCCTTCAGCATCACAGAATCACGCCACCCATCAGACATGATTGAGCATCCTTTCACTGCCCACTCTTCCCTGTGGCCAATAAGCTGAGCATCAACGTTTTCTACTTCCTTCTGAAGTAAATTAAATCGGAGCTCGTACATTGACGGAGGCTTTAACCCCATACCATACTGTCCAATCAACTCTGTCATCTCCTTGAAACTGTCGTGTGTAGCAGCATTAAAAGGGATCCCAGCATCATAAAACCACCTTGTGATACCTCCACATACTTTCTCTCTTATCTCCTTGTCACATTCTACAAAGACTCCCTTCATATCCTTTCTGCCTTTCAAGACTTCCAAAGGCAGATACGTCACAAACTTATCAAGAGGTCCACGGTTCTTCCTCTTCATAGACTTTCTTTTTGGCTGACCAGCATCCAAGTCCTCCACAACATCTTCACGCACTACAGGTTGATACTGCATTGCTAGAGCTGCTCTTTCTTCAGCTCTTTCAAATTGTAGTTCTGCAGCTCCACTCTGACATGTTCTGGACACATTGCACACTTCTTTGCATTCTTATACCCTCCAACAAGGTGCTGCTTCAAGCGTGAAACTCCAGCCGTTAGCACCTTGTAGCAGAAGATACACTTCCAGTGGTTGACGTTGTTATTGACAATGGTTCCATACTTGCTTCCTGGATCAACTTGTTGGTCTCCTCCTTGAGACCCTCCTCCTTGAGACCTCTTCCTCGAGATGTTCAAGCTCCAGCGTCAGACATGATCACCTACAACATATAAAAAATGGAATGAGAAAATGCTATTGAATATATATAATACACGGTCATAAACTAGCATACAAAAAGAAGCTAATGATTTAAGGAAAAGAAGCTAATGATTTAAACAAAACAAGATCACAGTTCACAATTACAACGAATACAAACATGAAGAAAGAAGAAGCTAAGAGCCTATGATATAAAAAATACATGATCATAAACTTTTGTTAAAGAAAAAAGCTACTAACTTAAGAAGAAGCAACTATGATCTAAACAAAGAATGAGAAGAAACGTAAAGAAGTTACTGATCAACTAAAAACCTTGCTAATGATCAGCTCTTGCCGTAAGTTTGAGAAGAGAAGCTAATGTGATTTTTACTTAAGGTTTGTAGGGTTATTTATATAAGAGGAGAAGTAGGGTTAGTGGGATCATATCCTAGCTTAGTGGGATTGTTGATACCCTCCTCTACACGCCTATAGTATATATTTTTGATATACTAAATATTCTGTCTAAACCGTTTTCGTTAATTGTACAAATTTGAATAAAACTTCTCTTTTTTGTATAGGTACAACAAATCGGCGTTTTTACCGCTTTAGCAAAATATCAAAAACGATAAAAAGCGAGGTAAAGCGAGCGTTTTACTGACCTCGCATCGCAATAAGGTCCCTTGGCGATGAGGTCCTCGCCTTGTGGCGCTTAGCGCCATGGCGCCAAAAACCATCACTTTTTTAAACCAAGCAATCCACCACTGTTAAATCACTCCTCCAAAGTAACAAGTTCTCACATCCAACGCTTCTCAATCCACGTCAATCTTCCCTTCCGAGAGTCTCACCACCGCGTTAGGAAAGAGAATTGATGTGGAGGAGACTTCCGTTTCACGCGCCATCGCCGTGAGGGAGTCACCGTAGATCTAAAAATGGAAAACAAAATCCGGTTCTTCCCTGAACCCTAAAAGCTGACTCTCTCCTCACCCATAGCCTCACAGATCTCACTGCTGCTCCAGAGGAGGCCGAGACCAGGAGCCTTCAAGCCTTATCGCATCTATGGTTAAGTCTCAACCAATGCAGAACTGCAACTCTGCAAGCACATAAATGGAGAGGAAAATAGGAAGGAAAAGAGCAAAGGGAAAAGGAGAATAAGGGGAAGAGGAGACCTCCGGCTCCGGCAAAAGCCAGACCGGAGAAAGAGATTCTTGTTTTAGGGTTCTACTTTCTCGCCGCCGCTGTCGGGAAAAATAATTGTATTAAAATGGATGGTCCCCGTTCTTTTATCTTCTCTTCTTCTCTTATCGTCTTCTTTATAAAAAATCTGAACCGAGATTTTCACGTTGCCACCATGGACGTCGAACTGCTCCACGTCGACGAGAAGCTCTCTCCCAGAATCTTTAGTCACGACAAACTCCATCCATTACAGTGTTCTTTATACTCCAAAGGTTGTGTTTTCCGCCGGGTCTCATGTCCTCATCGTGATTCTCGTCGTCATCACTGGTGGCTGGAAGATGTGACAACGAAGAAGATTGGAGCGTCCTTATTATTATCGTGTTAGCTTGGACCGCTGGCGCAACCTTCATCTGCAATTAACGGTGAGATCCTCTATCTACGACCCAGATAAGTGTTAGGCGTGGGTTTACCGTGGCGAGGAGGATAAAATCAGAGTGGCCAGGTGATGGACTGATTATTTTCCAATTTAACCGAGGAATCAATTAAATCGGCGCCTAATTACAAAAACGTGTTGCTAAACTGAGAAACTTTGACCTGAATCGATACTTGTTTTCATTTTTGCGTTAAATGAAAAGAAAGATGAACAATCGTGTTTGAAACACATAGATGGCGGCTAGGGTTGCAGAGAACTGTTGAAAGAGAAGAGGATGGACATGTAAATTGGTTTATTGAATTAAACTTTTTTTTGAACAACATTGAATTAAACCTAGAAAATGGAAAAAAAAAGTGTACATTGTAACAATTGTACATATGGATTAGCTAACTTTTTGTGTACATCGTAATATATAGATATAATATTCAAACCATAAATAGATAACATTTGAATGCTATTGGTGAATGATGTCAAATAGAATGTATAAATATACCAAGAGTATTACTGATAATTAGTTTTTTTAATTAATCTTTGATGGAAAATTAATACTGTTTATAGGAATTTTAGATATTGTGTAAATTAATATTTTGTAATCTTAGCTAAAACAATAATTTTATTTTCCGCAAAAATTGTGTGTTTTGATGAAGTAGCAAAATATGATTTATGGCTACAGCCAAAATTACAATATATAATTTTTACAGTGTTCATATGAATCATTGTAAAAATTGATTGCTGTACAAATGAATTGTTGTACATATGTACATATGAATCAAGTTGGTTTTTTACAGTGTACATAAGAATCATGCAAAAAAATTGACTGTTGTACATGTGAATCGTTATATGCGTGGATGTCAAAATTTATTTACAATGTATGACTACATATAGGTATCATTAGAACAACATATATAAGAAATGCTTTATACCCATGGAAAGACGACTACTTTTTCAAGTTTCAAAATTTTGTACAACCATTTCCTTTTTGATAAAGTGTTACACATAAATTTCACTATCCATTTGTACAAAATGATATATGTACACTGATTCACAAACATTCATAGGTATATCTGAGTTGTACTATTGTGAGCATTGATTGTTTTTTTTATAATTATTTCGTTAATGGCCTTATGGTAATTAATGAGTCTTTTTCATAGTTTTTCTAGGGTTACAAATTTTGCAGAATATTTGGAGAGTTTTAGCCAGACTTCACAGAAATAAGATGAAATATCACCTTGATTCATATAGGGTGGACGTAATTTTTGATTCGTTATTGATTTATAGTTGAGAACTGTTCTTAACTATTGATTTCCATTTGATTGCAATAGTTAAATTTAAGGTTTTCAAGAAAAAATATTGTATTGATAAATTTTTCAGAAATAAAAATTGTATCTGAGTTGTACGGTTATGAGTTTGTGTATTAAGTTAGAATTTTAAAATACAGTTTTTGCAAAGTAAATTTTGTAAATAGACTGAGATTTGAGAAATAAATGATTTTTGGAAACTCGTGATGACCGGAAGAGACGGCACGGAGGAGTAACGGTGGATGAGGATTGACCATTAAGTAAAGCTGTGAGAAGTCGAGGCTGATTGAGGATAAGAAGAAGGAGGTGGTAGTTGGCTTACATCAAGATTAAAGATAAGAAAATAAGATGAAAAAATGGGTCCTACTAACTTATATTCTAGTTAGGTTTTGGTTAGGAAATAATGTAATAAGTTAAAGAAAGTGTTTTAGGAGAAAAATGTGTTTTATAATGAAATAAAAATTCAAAATGTGACCTTAAATGTAAAACACTCAAAATAATGCCATTCCACCAAATTTGATGTAGAGTTGTGTAACGCTATTCATCACACCAAATATTAAATATACATATTTTTTATATTTCATTTATGAATATATCTACATTATTATTATTAACAAGTTCAAATTTGTAACTAAACATAAATATATGAGCAATTCTCTCAAATAAATTATCTTTAAGTTTTTATCACAAAATAGATTTCAAAAACTAAAATGACTAAATCGCATTTTTCTTTTAAAAATTTGAAGTTTTTTATTTTTTTTTTAAATTTGAAATCTTTTCCCTAGAACCTCACTCCTCAACTCTAAACAAAAAGGTCTAAGATTAGTTAACCCAAGGGGTAAAAATAAATATTTACTAATATTCTTATAAACATTTAAGCTTATTTTGGTTATTTTTAATTCTAAAGTCTATATTTGTGAAAAAAAGTTTTAGGTAATTTCTCTAAATATATTGTATATTTGTATTTTTAATTTATTTTTACATAATTAAAATATTTTAATTTTGTGTTTAAGTAAGAAATCACTATTTATAATTTAATATATATTTGTAAAACATAAAATATCATATAATCTTTAATAAATAATGAAAAATTATAATATTAAATTTATGTAAAATTAGAACTAAACAAAGAATTAAAAAATTATGTAATCTTATTGAATTCACCAAACACCATTATAATATAATTAAAATTTTATTAGTAAATAATATAAATTTTATTCAAATGAACATATTGTTTTAATGTTTTTTCATAATTTAATGTTTTGTAATATTTAATATAATTGATTTTTTTATAAAATAAATACAGATAAAGTATAATATTCTTAAACCAAAAATATAATGTAAACATAAATTACAAAACTTAAACCTAAATAATATCTCAGTGTGATAAAATAATTATTTATTTAATAAAATTAATGAAAATATAAAAATTATTAAAAATTAAAAAAATAAAATAATATATAATATTACTTTTGGTGTAATATTGGTGTCATGGTTGGAGATGAGAAAACAAAAACTGAGACCAAAATCACTTTGATTAATTTCAACATCAAATTTTGAAGTCATGGTTGGAGAGCCCTTAAAAAAAATGAATGAGATACATTTATGTTATTACTACGACATCTATTTAAGTAATAGTATTTGAAATAAAAATTATCATTTATAAGTTCAATATATTTGGTAATTAATATTAAGGTTATAATAAATTTAAACTTTAGTGGAATTCTAATTTTTTTTTTGTTTTGTGTAACAGTAAAAAATTGTCAAAATGACATCTTATCTATTAACAGAGAAGTCATGATTTTTTTATGTGTGATTTTTTTTTCACTTAGACCATTTTTAATTATTTTATTAAAACTACTAATATATAGAATTTATGAACTACTTTAATCATTATTTATTTTGATATCGTTTCATTTTAAATATTAATATTAAGTTTAAAATTCTAATAAATATATTTTTTCAAATATTTTGACAGTATATATTTTTTTTAAAAACATTATCTGTAAATATTTTCACTAAATTTCGTCTTGATTTATATATATATATATATATATATATATATATATATATTATCTGTAAATAATTTTACGAAATGTTTTCATGTGTAAATATCAAATCTGTTGAAAAATAATTTAACAATATCTGAATTTCAAAAATTTATGTAAATAATTTACTAATTTCGTAATTAATAATGAACTAAAATTATGCATTAATATATATTCAGTTATCGTTTAAAAAATATATTATATCATATTTTATCTATTATGTAATCATAATAAATCATATTAAAATAAAATTATTACATTGAACTAAATGTGATAAAAATTATATTATATATATGTATTCATTTTCATTAGTGTAAAATATTTATATTCAAAAATAGAATAGGTTGGTAAGATGGGCTAACATTAGCAAACTATATAATATATGAATATATCTTAAAATTTTCCATATACATTAATATATTATCTAAAAGAAATAAAATAATAAATAGTGATAAAAGAAAATCCAACTTTGAAGGATGAGTTCAAATTTAACATAAATTAAATACAAAATAATTTTCAAATATGTTGTTTCATACATATATTAATTAATTTAATAACTAAATGAAAATATAATAAGATAAATATATAATAAAAACCGACATATATATGTGAAAATTTTAAATAATTGATTAATTTCAATGTGTAAACTATAAAATTATTGTATTTGAAATAGTTATATAAACATTAAAATATATGATTAACGTTAAAAATGTATACCACTAATAATCTAAAATAAATATTTACGTATATAAAGCTGAAACAAAAATCCGCGAAGTTGCGCGAATTAGAATCAAGTTCTATGTTAAACAAAGAGTATAATATTTAATATATATTAACATTTTATGTTGGAAGATATTGTCGGCACAACTTTCTTTCTAATCAGAAAATACTCTTAGTCTTCTCTCTTCAACTTATTCGTCTTCTTTGCCTGGTGATTGCGCTTTTCGGCGGTGGCGCGCTATTGGCGTCACTATCGGAATACTCTCTTCTTTTCTTTTACTCATCTTTTGTATATTTCGTGTATCCAAATCTAAGTTGACCTCTCTTACCTTTTGATTTCATTTTATTTTGCAAAATGAGAGGAGTTGGGTCTTGGGCCTTGATCTCCCAATAGGCCTAAAACCAATCGGTGCTAATACCGATGACAACAAAAACACAGGGGCCAAATATATTTACTAAATTTCGTCATTAGTTTATGCATATATTTATAATGTTTTCACTAAACTTCTTTCATCCTTGTCTTTTTCTCCCGACTTTGTTATCAAGTCTTTTGTCGATCTGAGAATTGTTATTTTGCATGTATGGGGTTTTCTCAGAATTGATTCAGTATGGTGCATGTGGTATGAGTTTTCCTCTTTTGTTGTGAACCACTCTCCCTTTATGTGGCATTTGTTTCTCTGCCATCATCTCTTGTTCAAGTCTCGACCGCTTCATCTACGTCTCTAGTGCATAAGAGAAGTAATTCTTCAGTTTGGTTTAGCTGCATCTATGTAGGAGAGATTTGTTCTTTTCCCCTGGTTGTTGACTTCAGTTTCTCTTCATGTGGCTCAACAAGGCTTGCATGGTTTGTTGTTGTAGCAATATAATAGGATGTGAGGTCTCCTTTGTAACATCCCAGTCCCAAGGATTTTTCTTAACACTTAGACTATTCCACTTTTTGACCAACAATCCTTTATGAAAGCTCATATGGACTTACTTAAAAGCTAACCCAAGTATCAAACTGAAACATAAAACAATAGTCATAAAAGAAAAGCGAAAAATGGTTTGTGAATGATAAATAAAAGCTCCAAAACGAACACTTGCACCATACAGAATCTTACTCCTGCTCCCACTCGGCCATACCTGAAAAGAGAGGGGTGAGTATCGATAATTCAGTGAGGGCATGTTCCAGGAACCTGCAAAACCAGCTCAGGAAAATCAACAATCATCACAGTCATAAGCTAATAAGATCTATTATGCAACAAACAAACTGACACGAGTTCAATCATCCTAGACTTAAGGACCTACAGCCGTTTTACGGATGTCCCTCCTCGCATATCGACCTATTCCAGAAGATCTTATGCACAATGTTGTCCCCCAACACTTAAGTAACCAACCGCGACCAACTCGTTAGCCCATGTGCGACAACTCTCAGCCCATGTGCGACACTGTCCACCCGCGGCTCCCGCCAGGTATACGATCTAATGGTCATCTTTTGCCACGATTCAGCATGACTCGATCTAAGGCGCCTGCACACTTTCTATCCTGCCTATCGCGGTCACCGCCCTTCCACGATTTTTCAAATCCCGCCCACGAGCTCTTCATGTTAGGCTACTTTCCCATGGGCTCACACATCCTAGTCTAGATACACACCCGTTCTCGGTGTTCCAAACAAGACATCAATCAACTCATGATACACTAGGACTCTCATTCTCATACTCATGCTCATTTTCATTCTCATTCTTATTCTCATTCTCATTCTCATACTCATACTCATACCCATTACATTATCATAGCTCATTAACATCCGAGCATGTCTAGGTGCTTCATCACGACATCACAGATCACAAATCTCAACAGTCTAGAGTCGATATCGCCGTAGCTCGTATCATCATCAATGAAGCTGAATTATCATCACGGAAACTCCTTACGTTTTTTGCAGGGAAGTCACATGAATCAGCTTCTTCTCACTCTCTCTCTCTCTCTCATTTTTTTCAGGTAAAACAAACAATGAAGAAAAAATGCAGGTCTTTGTAATCCCCCATGACCCGCTGCAGCCCATCCCGCAAAATACCCATTCACGCAAAGACCTATCCCAAAAATCCCGCAAATTTGCGGCCTAGAAAACGTCATCCCAATACCGCCCCGCGGTCCAGGTCCATGATTGCCATCTCTAATCACATATTACATCATTCATACAAACAAGATCTAGAGCCGATTAACAAAGGACTAAATCCAGATGGTTTTCTCAATATGAGACAAGTTCACAACCAAGTCCTCACCTTAGCTTGTTCGTCGACATAGATTTAGATCTAGAGAAAGGAAAGGAGACGGTCAACACCATAGATCTGTGTTCTCCGACAAAAAAGAGACAAGAGAAGGGGATTTAGGTTTCAGATCTGTCATTCCCAATGACATATAAGATTATAGTTCAAGACATTACCTTAAAATCAGATCAAGGGCGATTACAGGCAACAAAATCAAGGAGATGGCGACTTGGGGCTCGGGCTTTGCGTACGGTGGTCTGCGGCTAGCGGGGGAGAGCTCCGGCAGAAAGCGTTGACGGCGGCTGGTCGGTTGTGCGCGTGAGGCGAGGGTGACAGAGTCGGGGTCTTGCTTAGGCAGGGCTTCACTTGTTGTCTCTCTTGTGTCTTAAACTTAGGGAGACAGCTCCTTTTATAAGTTGGAGGTGGGGTTAGGTCTAGGGTTTCCTCTTCTTTGCAAATGAGTTTCATTCTGGGACGGTCCCAGGATGTTACATCCTTCATTTCGCCAGTAAATTGGGCATGGATGATCACTTTCTTATGCTTATCCCTAGATTTGTTTGTTCTCGGCCGCATCTTGTCTCGTGGTTATTGATACTTGTGCCCCGGTTTTGAGTTTGGTCTATGTTTTTTGTTGCGGATAGTTGTTCAGGATCTTTTATATTTTTGTTTTTATTTTTTCTATGTTTAGAACTTTGTCTCTCCGCTTCTTGGAGCTTAGTCTTCGGTTAATGAAGCCAAATTTCGTCACTGATTCATGGAACCACACCACCATTTGCTATCATTCGTAAAAGCCTAATCGAATGTTGGCATGTGTTTAACCAAGAGCTCCACCATGTAACATCTCTTGGTAACTATCAAAATTGCCTTGGTGATCTTAATATTTCCCTTGGAGATGACAAAAGTGAGTGACCTCGAATCTGAGACAACGACAACAAACCTGCTTCTTCGATAGCTTCTCAAAGCTTCACAACAAAGAAGTCTTCGACTCCTGTGGTTTTATATACTGATCCAGATATGTATTTGGAATATTTTCAAATATCTTATTATTTGTTTTAATAATTTTATTAAGTTAGATAATTACCTTTTATTGTGTTTTCTGTATTTTAATGGTTTTTCTATTTTAGTTAAGATTAGGGTTTTCTAGATTTAATGATTTATTATAAAAAATTTAAGAGTTTTCTTTTTTGTTTCTTGTTTTCGGTAGATCATAGGTGATCTCAACGAATTTAAGAAAACATCGATCTTAGATATTCTTAGACTAAATAAGATTCTTGTATTATCATTAGTTTTCCGGGTATTCTCAAAAACAACGGATCACTATTTCTATCTTATAAAGCTTCCGCTACATCATATACTTTCTCCATTTAAAAATATTGCATATTATAGAATTTTTTTTGTTTCAAAATGATCCATTTTTTTTATATTTTCAATACATCAGTTAATGGTGATTTGGAATTTTCAAAGTGTTTATTAAAATTCTATTTGTTAAAATTTATAGGGAATGGTTAGTTACAAAAATTAAAATATTGGTAATCACCATTTCATAAATTTTTTTAATATATATGAAAATATTAAAATATTGAACATTTTGAAACATAGGGAGGACAAATTTGAAGCGCCTATTTCGAGTAGTCAAACTTGGGAATAGAGAAGATTAATGTTTTGACGGTGTTTAAATCAAGATGAGTAAATACGATGTTTGATTGTCGTATTAAGTAAGTTAATACTACATACGTGTAGTTCGTGAATGTAAATTCGTGAAATTGTTATTTTGGCTGATATGTCACAAGGGTGAGTGCTGAGAAGTCATTTCCTGATGAGGCTCAGCTCAGTCTTTATATAATAGATATTAGAAGGCATGGTACAAGTTCACATACATGACACGTTGAAGTACTTGTTAAAAGATGTAGAGAATGGTTAAGTCCAGTTCGGTTTGGTAGATTTTGAAATGTTGAAGTGATAAGGATCGAGGTGGTTGGATATAAGCTTAGGGGATTCTGATAAGGATTTTAGAAGATATTATGCTTGAGAACATTCTTGTAAACAGAACGTATATATATGTGTAACGTGAGACGCGAATAAGATAACAAGTTTGTGGGAGCTGAAATCCACACTGTCAATTTTCGTAAAATAAGGAAACTTATGAAAACCCTAATTTTTCAGAGATCCCGGATCTATGCGAGAGCCAACGACAACGACAAGTAACCAAAATAAATGCGGAAAAGTATGAAAAGAATGACAAAAAGAAATTATAAAGAAAGTAGATCTTATTTCGAATTTTCGTAAGAGCGTTGGGATCATTAAAAGAGTTTAAAAAAGGCTTTGGTCACAGGGA
>JABAYD010021950.1:0-11297 GCA_014822095.1 Diplotaxis tenuifolia
AAAATTAGAAACTAAAATCTAAAACTAAAAACTAAAAGCAGAAACTGAAATCTAAAAGCCAAAAACTAAAACTAAAAACTAGTGAAACAATCATCACCTTATTTCCTTAAACATACATTTTTAATTACGTGTGAACGCAATAAATAATGGAATGGACATGATTGTAATGCTGAAAATGGCTCTTAAGAATGTCACAATACGTGATGAGTAAATGATGGATCAATACGTTCAATGTTGGCTCGAGCCATAATATAACGAAACTTACCAAGCTTCTTTACGGTGGGGCAAAAGAATTTCAGCGTGGATAGTGTTGTCTCCATTTTGGTTCAAACCTTATGATATTGATTCGCATGCTGGTAAAGAAGTAGTTTATCCAGCTCTTGATTCCTATACTGGTTGGTAAATTGTCTTCGTTACATATTATCGATTATTGAAACATTTTTTACACTATAGTATAATATATATTTAAAAATTTGAATGTATATTCAAATTAATATACTTACCTCTTGCTCCATCGTGTGTGAAAGACCAAACCTATATATTATGTTGATGGTAATATCTGAGCCGCAAAAAGAGAGTAAACAGAAATCAGGGGCAATGAAACCCAGTTTCCAGAGTCCATATGCATGGCATGGCTGTCTCAGCTACATGCCCAGGGAGAGAGCCTTTCATGCTGATCTTTCGCTATGAAGTTGAGAAATAGCGGCTGTGTTCATGCTCGAAGAGGTAGTCTCTATTTTGACGAGAGGTGTTTTCAGTAAATCTAAAAAATACATTTAAAAACAATCAGTTGAAGACGGAAAAAATCTAGATTTGAGGTAATAATATAAGACAAAATACGAGACAGGAGATACTTTTGAGGTGGTGTTTTTAAAACCAGTAAAGAAACAAAAAAAGAGGTAAGTTATGTATGCATATTCGATAGAAGTATCTATAAACACTTTGAAACATACAAGCAGCTACGTGGGGAAGCTCATATACCTCTCTCCTCTACATGTGTTGTTCTCTGTAAAGCATATGTGGTCCATTTTGTACTCAGAGAAGACCCTGGTCCATTCATACAAAAAGCAAGCTTACCGAATGCCAGAGAAGAGCCTGGTCTATTCATACAATAAGCAAAACACCAATAAGGACGGTCAAAGTTCACTTCACTATAACCATTACTTTGAATTGTCATCTCACAAATTACTTAAACGTGGAACGAAAGATTTTGTAGTTGCTTCATGTGCGTACGTTTTTCTATAACTAGATTCTGACCCGCCCTTTTTATTTATAGTTTTAATAATAATTAATTTATGTATGATTTTATGTGTTATATTTATACATAATTTATGTTTGTATTTATTTAAATTATTAGTTCAAATTATTTTTCGATATAAGCTGTAAATAGTATAATTATATTTTTGGTTCTTCACTCAAATATGTTAAATTTAGGTATTTGTTCATGTATTATAAAATTTATGTCATCTGTTATTTTTATTATTGAATTTTGAGAAATTTAAGATATATTTTAGTTTTAAAATTTAATATGATTAAACGGGTATTCAAAGCTAAATTAAACCCATAAAAATATGAACCAACCCAAAATTATTTAATAGCCAAATGAGATTTAAATTACTACCTCTAAAAACTTGAAACATGAATAGATTTAAACCAAAAACTGAATAAATACCTGATATGTATATTGAACAAATACCTAAATTTTAAAACTAAAATATATTCATATATATATATATATATATATATTGTCGAGTTGATAATAGTTTTCATTAAACATAAAAACTGTTATATTGAAGAATATTCAATACATATTGGTAATTTTTAGTCTAAATAAACTGTTTACATATTGTATTCTTACAAAATAATATAATAAATTTATTCTATTAAACTGACTAACCTCAAGCATTAAGTCAATTATGCGTTATTAAAGATTGTATATTGTAATGCTATGTCAAATATTATTAGGTGAAAAATAAAATAAAATACAGGTTTTAATAAAACCCATTAGAAGAATAAAATAATTTGACATAAACTGTCAACGTCCAACGTATGTATTCTCTTAACCTATATTCTTATCAAGTGCTAATATCAAGATATGATAATTTTATTTGCCTAATTTATTAATCCTATATATAACATTTCCACTAATAATTAACTGAGAAAAGTGGTTTCCTAAAATTGTGGAATGAAAAAAGAACCATCAACTAAAATCAATTGAGAGAAGTTGATCCCTAGAATTATGGAAGTAAAATGGAGGTCAATATCAGCAAAAGGTAGTTTTATGGTAATAAAAATGGTTACATGGTATATTTAAAAGATTCGGTTATAAAAATAGTTGGACACAACATTTTATCAATTGGATATGTTTCTAATTTAATAGTATTGATGAGAAGGACCAATTGTATTATACGAAAAATTTGAATTTGATAGTTTGGTTAAGCATTTAAACCGATATCAATGAAGAGTACATAACCGAATGAAACCACAAATTAAATAGATCCGTGTGGGTTTGGTCGATATTTAGTTGTTGTGAGTGAATAGCAAGGTAAATTAATGAACATATTTAGTTGTTGAATTAAATAGCTTTCTTACATCACTATTTTTCATGGGCCTTAATTTACGAACATATTTAAGTATTTTAAGTTATATTTTTTTTACGCAGGCCCAATTGTAAAAATAAATATGTTGAACCATAAAACATGAATATTAAAACTGATTTGAATGTGTAATAGAATATAAGAATAAATTTCGCAAGTCCAATTTATATATGTTTTAAATTTATTGTTTATGTATACAATTTGATTTTTTAACATGATAAAATAAACATTTAGTAATATTAAATCATGGCTGTTTGTATTAATTAATTTTATTTGTAGCATTTTAAGTTTTGTTTGTTATATTGAACAAACATTTTTAGCAATATTAAATCATGGCTGTTTGTATATTTATCAACCACTTTTTATTTTTACACAAATACATATATACACTGAAGTGTATATCTATATAATTAAATGTTCACCACAAGTGAATATTGAAATCTATAGCAATTTTGAAAAAGTTTACTTTTATGATCATTTGACCATTAACCAAACTGTAATGAATTTTTTTTTTAATAATTTTCTTCAACAATTATCTCGATTAGTTTGTTTCCGTTTAGAAATTGTTATATGAAATGATTGGTTGACATCAGAATTGTTGAAAATTCATATAACATGAAACCAAATAACTATTAATAGTCTATAGATTTTCACAAAAACAATCAAAAACTTCAACCACTTTTACTGGACAAAAATTAATAATGGATTTAAAATTTAGTTATATAAGTGCATATTAAAATCCGAAACAACCGACCAGAAAAAAACTAATATCCAAATAAATCCGATCTAATGTCTTTTTATCTTTATAATTCAATTTGTTTGTAATCGAAATTCAAAATCGGTTTTTGTACTAAAGGAAACACTGCATCTATTTTTTGAAAACGATTTGCTACCTTGAGTGATTGGCAAGGTTGATTAATGATAGGGGATTTTTCCTATATTTCAAAACTTTTGTTTATGGCAATATATACATTCTTGTGGTTGAAGGGACTTGCTGAGCAAGACAAAAATATATGACATTTTATTCTTTTTTCGAAGATACATTGTTACTTGCATTGGGTTTTTAGACTTATATAAGACTCATGTCTCCCATCTTTTTTACTCATACCCTAAACACAAGAAGAATTTTTCACTTTTTCTTCTATAATCGAGCTTTTTAGTTATAAGAGTTCTTTTACAACTTTCTTGATCGTTAACTTCTGGCACTTTTGTGATGGCTCTAATCCTATTTTTATTTTATTTCATAAAAATAAGTAAAAACTGAATAGACACTATTACAGTGACTCATATTTATCCTAAACCTCTACACATATCTATCCTAAACCACTACACATAAGTTGTGACCAATGGAAAGGATTAAAAAGTGAGAAATTTGTCGAATCCCTCACGAGCAGAATATATTGGTAAACAAGATTCATGCATAGTTAAGGAAAATTATCGACTTCTACTCTTTTGAACTTGGATTTTCCCTCATCCGTCTTCATACTAAAAACTTTCTTTTCTGCTTTGTAAAAGTCTATTGGACGAACTGTGGCTACATGTTGCTCCGGGTTCACGAATATAGTCTGTGCGGGTCAACCAAAACCATTCTCCCGAGTTTAACAAAGAAAGAAAAAGGTTATGTGTAGACATTTTTTACAGAAAAGTACAAATGTATTTTTGTTGGCTTGCCTCATTAACACGATAAAGAAAAAAGAAGAAACGAACAATATTCTTTCTGTCACCAACTTAACCACCATTCCACACTCCACCAAATACGCATTTCATCTTATTACATAGTGTATCATTCATTTTTAGTGCGTCGATCGTGAACTTCTAACACTCATCATGTATATACTTATAAAATTTTAAACATGTTTTCATGATAATTCATCCCGTGCAAGGTACGGGTTATCATCTAGTATAATATATACTTGAAGTTAGTCAAAAGATAGTTTGCGTTAAAAGGAAATTTCTCGTACAGCAAAACTATTATTTAAGTGTATTTGGAAGACTTGGAAAATTAGTTAGTATAGTGTATGAGGGTTTGCTTTACAAGACAAGAATACCTCATAAAATAAAGAGAAAGATTTCATTGTGTGTGTGTTTTTAAAACTGAGTAACAATTAAATCATCATACCATATGATCTATAATTCTATCACTTATGATATCAACTATTTGCAACATATGCAATACTGATAAACAACTTGACGGATAATGATTCTATGATGAATCTTTTCCTAAAACACTTTTTGCATGTATGGTACTCTTGATTAACATATTCTCTCCACAACAGACGACCACAAAGAACACATCTGCCTACAGTTAATGTCAACGGTATGGCGTAGTCTCTCTGATGGAGTGTGATGTTAACATAGTTTTTTGTCACTGGCATTGACAATATTTGTAGTGGAATTGGTCGTTGCTTGGAGCTTCTGTGAGCAATGTGTTATGCATTGGTATAAATGTACTAACTTGGTTATTATTAATACCGTAGAATACAATATTGTTGCATCTGTGTGTCTTAAATCTCTATCACTCGATGTCAAGGTTGACATCTGGGAGGGGTACGGTATGCCTTTTTGGTTTAGGAATATTACTATTTATTTCTATTGGAAAAAGAAAATCGGGTTGCTTTTTTTGGTTTAGGAATATTACTATTTATTTATATTGGGAAAAGTAAATCGGGTTTTTTGAGGCTTGTATAAATATGGGTCTAAGGGTTTGTAACTTATCATTCACATCAATAATAAAAACCCTAGACGGGTATTTACCTCAATACGTTTTGTTCTCTACTTTCTTCTTGCTTAATTGTGGCTGTTCACAACAAATATATATACAAAGTACAAGTAGGTTTAGACTTAATGTATTTACATAAGTAGTCCTCTTATTATCTATCTCTTACACGCCCCCGTAAGATGGAGGCAGGTGAATGACTCCAGTGGAGGCAGGTGAATGACTCCAGTCTTGGAAGATAGCTCTGTAAATCGTGGTCGAGATAGTGGTTTTGTCAAAGTGTCGGCGAGCTGATCCTTTGTAGAGATGTGGCTTACTCGGAGGGCACCAGACTGAACGTTGTCGCGAATGAAGTGGAAATCCAAGGCGATGTGTTTCATGCGTGAGTGAAGATGGGGTTTGCCGATAGGTAGGTAGGGACAACATTGTCGCAGTACACTACTGGAGCGGTGGCAGCGGAATTCCAAGGTCAGTGAAGAGAGAGCAGATCCACTGTAGTTCAGAAGCAGTGTTGGCGACTAATCTGTATCAGCTTCCGTAGATGATCAAGCAACACCTTTTTGTTTCTTAGAGGACCAAGAGATTGAGTTGTTGCCAATGTATACTATGAACGCACCAGTGGAGATATAGTCGTCCGTATCTCCAGCCCAATCAGCGTCGGAGTATGCGTGAAGCGTGAGCGGTGTGTTGCGGTGTAGAAGAATACCGTGAGTTTTTATTCCTGATAGATATCTAAAGACACGCTTGACAGCCTGCCAGTGTAGCTCTGTGGGTTGATTCATGAATTGCAACAAGCGATTAACGACGAAGGCAACATCTGGTCGCGTGAGAGACAGGTATTGTAAGCTTCTGACTACACGACGGTACTCCGTTGGGTTCTGTAATCTGTCACCAGAGTTCAAAGAGAATTTCAGTGTTGGTGACATTGGCGTCGCGACTGGTTTGACATCAAGCATCTTTTTCTTGTCAAGGAGTTTGGTAATATAGCGTCGCTGCATCAGGTGAAGTCCTGCGGATGTTTTGGTGACTTCAATACCCAGAAAGTAGCGAAGTTCACCGAGATCTTTGATTGAGAATTTTGCAGCGAGGTTGGAGATACATGATTGAATCAGCTTCAGAGAACTGCATGTAATCAACAAGTCATCGACATAAACCAAGACGTAGAGACGGTCAGGTCCAACGTGCATTGTAAAGAGAGATGTATCAGCGGTGCTATTCACAAATCCAAAATTGAGAAGATGCTTCCGAAGTTCCTGGTACCATGCTCTGGGAGCTTGACGGAGCCATACAGGGCTTTCTTTAATCTACAAACATATATATTATATGAAATAAAATTTATATTATATATTATAAATAAAATTTTTATATAAAGTGAAATATATATTATATATTATATAAAATAAAATTTAAATTATAATTACCTTATTTACCTTAATCAAATATAAATTTTGAGAGTTCAATTTTTAAGAAAATAAAATATTATAAAATTAATGATAATTCATAGAAACTAATGCAAAAGTTTTTTTTTAGTATATTATCTTGTACCACTAGGTTTGCAACCCAAATATCCAGTAGTTTGATCAAGGGAAGGGTTACTTTAAATCATAGTTTTTGGTTTCTATGTTTCTAAATTCAATACATATTAAAATATGAATAATTAAAGGACATTTATTTACGCATTTTGTTAAACAATAATACAGATGGCTTATAAGAAATGTCCATTCTTTTTATAAAAGCACCCTTAGTTTTGTTTGGAGGAAGGAAAAATAGAACGATAGAAGCATTATTCTATTTTAATGTGGGTGCTTGAAATTGAGCTTAATAAAAACAACATTGAACACCAAAATATGAATGGGTGCAAGTACAACCGCCTTAACCAAAACATCTCTAATATTTTTTCCAATTGAGGGAAAACATAAAAAAATGAGGGAAATCATTACCAGTAGTACTTTACTTTAAGGGAAAATTGATTTTATGAATAATATTCCTTCAAGTTTGAGAGAACACTATTTAAAAACTCATTTCAATGTTAGTTTTTTTCTTTATAATTTGACTCTTAATTTTTGTATATTTATGTTTTAGATATAAATATATCCAATATTTGTGTTTTACGCTTTAACAAAATTACTAATATTTTCATAATACATTTATAAGTGTTTATAAAAAAATATTGTTTTAATTACTAAATTTATGTACATAATAAAAGATATAGTTGATTTTGGGGTAAAATTAGTATTTTTTTTAAATAATAAACATTCTTAGAATTAATAATCAAATATAATTAAAATATTATTTTGAGGGAGAAAATAAGAAAAACCATTGGAGTGTAACATAAACACTTTTTGAGTTTACATTATTTTTGAAAAACAAAAATATGTTAACAACATGTCATGCAAGTCGATCCACAGAAGCTTGTGCATATAGCGGAACAGATTTGGGTAGTCATTTTTGAAACTGCAGCCCGCTCGAACCTGACCTATTGTGACCCACTTTAAGCCAATGTTGCTGCGGGTCGGAACTAAACGACATGTTTACCATTTCTAGTCGCAGGTCGTGAGACTGCAAAAAGAAGAATAACTATTTATTATTTAAAGGGAAATTTGCCAAAAAGGGACCAAATATCACAACTATTGTCCTCATATAATAAAATCAAATTTTGTCACTTTTGGACTATCACTACCCTTTTTGTATATAAAAATTAAGAAAAATATAAAACATGAAATAGATAAGCATGTGAATATATGAAAAATATTTTTACATTCAAAAAATTTTGGAATAGTAATTTCAAAAATAGGATAAATGGGGTAGTAACTCAGATCTACCATCTACGGCTGTTTAGAACGTGTAATCTACTAACAACAATTTGATCTACGGACCGTATAATTGGTAATACACCAAAAACATTTACATCTACGAAAGAAGAATATAATATCTGGGATTTCTTCTTTGTTCTGATGTTTTAGTAGAACACAATACAGACGAATGTTTCATACGTCTACCCTGGAAGAACATATATTCTGAAACTTTTTGTTTAATATGCGCCCGTGGAATTATTATATCTACTGGTTAAACTATTTGGTAAATTTGGTAGAATGTATCTTCTACGAACGGTTTTTAGCAACTATCCGAAAATCTAGCAAAGGTTAGTAAATATTCTTTAAATATTTTAATTTCCTTTTTTAATTTTTTTTGTCTTGAACGTGGTTTTTTTTCTTCTTCTTCATCGTGAACAAAACTTCTTCTCCTTCTTCATCTTCTTCTCTAGTTCTTCCATCTCCAAATTATCTAACAGATGAAGATGCATCCAACCATAGCCGCATGAGCTAAAAGAAAATGATGACCAAGACATGATCAAAGGAAAGGCTGTCCACTTTTCTTTGGTTGGTATCGTGAGAATCGTTCGTAAACAATGGATGAGATTTCTTGTTAATGAAGAAAAATGAGGTAGGCTACAAACATTGGACACAAGTTTAATTTCCGACCACCTAAAGTAGAAGGTGTGTGAAGACTTCGGAATTGATGGTCAATATCAAACTGAGTTACTTACCTTTTGATTTGATCAATAGCATCAAGTCGCCATCTAAAAAGGTGTTTTTAACTAAACAAACTTTTGTCTTTTGTGATGTACTAAAGTAATGAGATGAATACAAAAAGACCCGTCACTACTCTATCTTACCCGCGGTTAGTACCGTTTCGTACCGGAGTCAGTGTTTGTTTGTGTGCTTGTTGTATCTCTGTGATCTTTCTGCGAGAGATTGTTCTAAGGTTCAACACTATTCAAATTGTTTCTTCCTGCAATTGAGTTATTTTCATGTTGTACATGATGAATATATATATATATGTATTTTTTTTGTACTTATATTTTTGTACAAATATTTTTGTACAATAAAGTACCAAAAATAAGCTTTAACACACATAAACTCGCATAAGAGACCACTCCAGAAATAATATTTAAACTCTTCCATGTACCATCACTACTTAATCATTTGTTCTCACATCTCTAAATAGATGGATCTCCACTAAGATGTCTTTGATTTGATACCACAAACTGCTACGGAAACATGTGATCACCATTCATGAGCTCCGGCTTCAGTTTCACAATCCATAAATGCTCTAACATGCTGTCTGAACTGGTGGTGGATCCACTTGACTATTGTTTGGAGGTTCTTCTCCTCCATTTTTAAAACTCAGATAGACCCGTTTGGCCGCTCATGGTGAGCCCAAACCCATGCTTGGAGTAGGAATCACCCGGAAAACGGCTTGCCTTAGAATTCCATCTTGCACAGAGCGTGATCGGTGAATAAGTAGGTAGTAGAGGGCTTTTCTTCTGTTGATAAAAAAAAAATTGAAATTAAAATTCTGGTCAAACCAACGATGAAGTAAAGCACAAGATAACCTAAACTTATCTTACAACTAAAATGCATTACTTCCACATATTCTACTGAGACCAAGGACAAATACAAGACAAGAAAACATCACTTGCTAAAGAGATACCAGCACAAAGCACATTATAGCTCACATGAGAATCTAAATGAAAATGCCATTACTGAAGTTACTAACCATGGAAGTAACATGATCAATTACATATCTCCCGTGTGTGGACCCAGGATTCGAGTGAGCTATAGGGATAACATGCAAGAACTCAGTTGTCTTCAACCTAGGAGTTAAATATTACTGAGAGTCCATGTGGACCTGCCATGGCTTCAGAAGGAGAGGACGATGAAAATTCCCTTGCTAAGAACAGAAGAAAAATACGACGTTCCTCCGCAAATTTTCCAGCCATAATATTTTTTCTGATCTCCCATCGACTCCCTAGCAAAAATATTTTCCTGATCTCTTTGATGCTTGATTCAAGCCATGCCACCCAATTCACTTTGCTGCCAGAGCAGATCTGCAAATGATCCCTAAACAGATCCATGCGAACCCCATTAACCCTTTATTCCCAACACTGAAAGTCGCAGATCCATAATTGACGAGATGTTTCCATAGTATCCACCAATTGAACCCGCTGACCCTTTCAAACACTCCGATCTGAAGGCATCTAAAACCCTAGATTGGTTGTCGCCATCGCCGTAAAAAGAAAACTTTTTTATAAGAAAATCTTAACTTAATTTATTAGAAATACAATTAATAAATAAAAAAATATTAATTTAATTTATTTTCTTGTTAAAAAATTTGTAATTATATTTTTTATTAATTAGTGAGGACTAAACTGGGTTTTCATTAATTTTTATACTATAGGAGCAATGATTTTGGTTTTTATTCTAAGGGGACAATAGTTATGTTTTTTTGCTCTTTATTGGCAAATTTCCCTTATTTAAAAGTGTAGAGTGTGTTGAGAGGTTGAAATACTATTAGGTGAAAAAAAAACTTTTTTAACTTTTATACGTACATTAGAACCTTAGTCAAAAGAAAGTAAACATAATACGTACACGGTCGACTAATATATATGCATTCTATTTGCCTGTGTTTTTTTGCCATTTATTATTACTTTGTCCACGCTACACGCGGATTACAGGTTTCCAATCTTTTTTTTAAAACTAATATGTAATTTTTTTAAATTAGCAGTTGGATTTTTGCTAACAATAATTTTTTATATATAATTTCCTATTTTTGCTATGAATTTAAAATATGAATTTCCAAGTGTAGTATTTTTAAAACACAGTATTTTGTTATTATAAAATAGATTCATAATCTTTCAATAAAGAGAATTACTAAGCCCGACCAACACTATACAGATGTGTAATGTAGTTTGATATTCTTATGTGTCTTGACTCTTGCTTACCTCATATGCGATGTAATGTACTATTCTTTTGTATCTTATTTTTTCTTTAATTTTTCTTTGAAGCTTTGAATCTATTAAGTTGTTGTTTTTGGTTGATCCGGGATATCTGGTGGACCGTGACCCAATTGATTAATCCGGGAATCCATTCATCGGCGCAAGACAGATATGGTTGCTCGCAAGGGAAATTAGATATCTATGT
>JABAYD010021961.1:0-12568 GCA_014822095.1 Diplotaxis tenuifolia
CGAACTCAACCACGGCGGATCCTAAGTTCATCCACGGCGGATCCCGATTTCATCCACGGCGGATCCCGAGTTCATCCACAGTGTAAAAGTCATCACTTTTCTCGTCTCCACCACCAAATTTGGTCTCAGGCTTATTTTTCTCGGCTTCCATTCACTTATAATGGACCTAAGAAGATACAAACCTCGTCACCAACTCAGATCTCGTTTGCTGGATCTCCTAACATGTCTTGGAATTGAACAATTCTGCTGTCCAGCAATCCTCTTATTTTTTACATCTTTATATTCTTTTGTGATTTAATCGTGTTCTTTTTTTTTATTAAGGATCTGGTTCATATATTCCAGAGAAAGATTTTATCTGTCAGAAATAAGAAAATAGAAAGTAATTTTGAAAAAAAAAGACCTAGGCTTGTTACGGTGACCGAGTGATTGAGACATTCTCTATAAAAAGTGTGTTTTATAAGCACAAAGTGTCTTCCTATGTAAAAAATCCAAATTGAAACGATGGAGTAATAAATTTACGGAAAAGTATCAAAACCATTTGGTTTTAGTCTTTTGTACAGCTATTCTACTAGTACTGTATTTTTATTTACTTTACCCTCGTTATACCTGACCGTGTCATTGAGTGGCAAAAGAACTTAACAGCACTGTCACTGTATCAGGGAGGAACACGTGGGAGATTCTTATCTTTATCAGAAAATGAGAGCAATTACAGCAAATCTGTAGATGTCGACAAAAAGAAAAAGGTATATTAATAGTAATAACATAAAACACTGTTTGTTTGTCTTCGGGAATTACTATGTTTTTGAAGAACACAACTCTACTCTTGGGAACTTGGTCGTAGCTCCGAATCTCTATGTTACTCGTGCTGTCCAATTTTACTTACGGCCGTACTTTCAACAGATTCCTTTACAAACTCGTAATTAATTCAAATATCAATTAGCCACCTACATATTTGTGCATATGTGTAGTTCTAGTCAAGGTGGAAAGATCTAAACGCGATTAGGGGTGTATTAATACCCAATCTCGATATAATATAGTACACGAATTCATACAGACTGAAGATAACTGTTTAAATATTTGTGTGTACACAAGCATAGGAATTATAGATCGCACAAATAAATTGCAAATTTTTTGTTGTCAGATCAAATGCTCTGTTAAACATGAACATTTTTAATGTAAACTAGATGCATTAGTAAGTGCTACTATACTTAAACTTTTTCCCCTTGCTCAAAATGATCCAGTTATAAAAACAAACTTTTGGGAAGTATGGTCAAAGTCCTGATCTCCCAACATGATAGTATTTTGTAAAACAATGAAATAGAAAAAAGTTGACTTTGACCAACTGATGAATCCAAAGAATTGACACCAAACAGAAGCTGCCAAATAGTTGTGGAACATGATTTTCAAGTATTTTTGTCAACATTTTCAACGATTTTCAATTATCAATACGACTATAGTTCTGTTCTATGTGAAATTAACACGAGAGTATTATTGAAAAGAAAATAAAACAAAGAAAAAGGGGTTTTAAGGAATTTAAGTAATTGGCCCTGATGGTCTACGACTACACTACACTATCATTGAGATCCTCTGAAAATAGACTGACCCCATCAACTTCACTCTCTCTCTTTAACTCTAAAGTCACCGCCGCAGCAGCGATTAACGAACCTCCTTTAAGCCATGGCCCACCTCAAACAAACTAACCGTCGCCGTTCCTCCTCCTCATGCCACCGTCACCCTTCCGTCAAACCATCCAGCGGCTTCTGCGCCTCCTGCCTCCGCGAACGCCTCGTCACCATAGAGACCCAATCTCCCTCCGCAGCCGCCGTTCAACCCCCTGAGCTCCGTCGCATCCGATCCCACTCCGTTCGCAACATATCCGCCGCATCCATTTCGGAGCAGCCGCGACGGAGATCTTGTGACGCTAGGTCAAGCACGAACTCTCTCCACGACCTGTTCATCGATGATGACGAAGAACGTCTCGATCTCTCGATTCGTAAGCCTCTGGTTCCGGATTTGAAAGAGGAGGAGGAAGAAGATTACTACGAGGGAGAAGATATCAAAGGTTTCGATGATGGAAAGCCAAGGAAGCTCGTTGGCGAGCAGAAGAAGACGATGAAGGAGTTTATAGATCTGGATTGGGGAAACCAATCAATCAAGAAGAACAACTCGTCGATTTGGAGCAGGAAGCTGAAGAGATTCTCACTGAGTCATCATCACAAGGAGAGGAGAGAAGACGAGACTCTCTCCGGCCGTCGTCACTCCTGTGATGTAGATCCTAGATTGTCTCTCGACGGAGGTAGGATCTCGTTTGAGAAACCTAGGTCGTCATGGGATGGATGTTTGATCGAGAAATCATATAGCAAGCTCCCGCCATTGTCCACTGTGACAGAAGATGCTAAAACCTTCCCGGAGAAGATAAAAGAAGAAGAGGAAGAGGAGAAGAGTCCAGGGGGGACAGTTCAAACGAGGAACTATTACTCTCGAAGAAGAAGCTTTGAACGATCCGTTTCCATCAAGAGACAAGGATTGCTCGAGGTTGATGAGTTGAAAGCTATCTCCAACGCAAAGGTATCACCTGAAACTGTTGGTTTGTTTCATGGCGCTAAGGTATTGGTTACAGAGAAGGAGCTTAGGGATTCTAATTGGTATTCCATCAAGAATCACAAACCAGATACCAAAGAGTACGTCTCTAAAGCAAAGATTTGTGTAGCTGCTAAGCAGGATAGTGTCGAGTTGAAGAAACCTAAAAAGAAATGGAATCTTTGGGGACTGATACAGAGGAAGAAAAAGGAAACCAAAACCGAGCAAAGTTTGAAACTTGAAGGGAACGCGATCGAGGGTTCTTTGGCTGAGTCTTTGTTAAAGCTTAGGAGAGTATCTAAAGGAGAAACCAACGGTGGTGTTAGTGAGAAGCTTTTGAAAAGCTACAGTGTAAGCGCGAGAAAGTCTTGTGATGGTGTGTTTAGTGGTGATAACATTGTGAGTGGCTTTGAAGGTGGAAGGAGCTCGTGTGATGGTCTGTTTCATGGATCTATTAACAGTGTTCAAGTTGGGAGAAGTTCCTGTGGCAGGATCGAGGCCAAACAAAGTCATCATCTTCACCAGAGAAAAACAAATGATGGCAGCAGAGAAAACCTTGACAACAGTTTGTTAAGATTGTATTTGACTCCGTTAAGGATCCATAAGGCTAGCAAACCAGGGAAGAGTAGACTGATGAACTAGTTTAATCTGAGAGATTATGTTAATTCACGAATGCTCTGCTGTAGTTAAGCAACTAATGTATTTGTTACTTTGGTCTATATTAGATATGTGAACTAAAAGATCCTATTGCCTTCCTGTTCATACAGCTGATAATCCTTTGCATCTGATGTGGAATTAGTTTCAGGCTTTCAGCTAACAATTGTTCTTTTTGATTTTGCTTATTTTACAAACACAACATTGTTTGTACTTTGTAATACATTGTTTGTACCACAATAATACTAGACCCGTGAAGTTACACTGGTTTTAAACTGAGACCCAAACCAAGAGGGAACAATGGGTCATATGAATTGGCACGAGCGCTTAACGGCAGATGCTCAACGGTTTTGAACCAGCTCACTGGTAATTTCCCCTCAAAGTCATAATCTCCAAAAATGATATCAGCCATCCCTTGTCCTTCAGTTCCAGGCAGCCAAGCAGCTACTAGAGCCTCAGTCTTTTCAAGAACCGCCGGCTCCAAAACCACAGGTCGTCCTGAGATCAACATCACCAGAGTCGGGATTCTCTCTGCCACCGTGGTTACAATTTCGCTACCGTTAAGCGGTATTATGAGTTCCGCGCTGTCACCGACACTCTCTGCATAGGGAGATTCTCCCACCGCAACAATGGCGTAAGAGAATTCTTCACTCGAGGCTAACGTTTCCTTTGATGGAGTTTTCTCGTAGATCACTTCGGTTTTGTCTCCAACTGCTGCTTTTATGGCATCCAAAAGCGTCGTGCCTACATTTCAGACAATATTAGTTAGCTTTCCGACAGCATTTTGTACCGAAATATAATCTCTTTCAAAAAAACCATAGCGTTAGATTTAATTAGTTACCGATTGTGATCCTGCCACTTAGACCGTACCATGTCTTTGTCCATCCTCCACACTGATACCCAAGATCATCTGCATGCGTTCCAGTGACTAGAATTCTCTTGGCTTTGCGATCTAGTGGCAGAAAGGGTTTATCGGCATGTTTCCCATTCTTTAGCAACACTAACGACTTTCTAACTGCTTCACGCCCAAGTTCTCTATGTTCCTGCATGTATAGAAAATTAGAAAAAATAGTCAATAATGGCTCTCATACTTCTCTACTCGGTACGTTACAAGACACCTCACCTTGCAGCCAACAGTTCCCAACAAAGATCTGTCCGACAAAGGATGCTCGAAGAGACCAGCCACAAACTTCACTCTCAGTATTCTTTCAACAGCGTCATTGACCCGAGCCATTGGTATTTCGCATGACTCCACCAGGTCTGTCATGTCTTGTATGAACTGCTCATAATCAAATGGTACCATCACCTGCAATAAAATTGATTCCATAATGGTGAAAATCATGTGCATTCCAGCATATGAGTTTCAAAACTCTTACCATATCAATTCCAGCATTAACCGCAGTTTTAACGCAGTTGCGGTAGTTAGATCCCAAAGGCTCACTAAGCCGGTCCACACCTTCCCAGTCTGAAACTATAAACCCCTGGAGAGATTAACGAGGAAGCTAACCTTAGCACCAAACTTTAAGCTCATTTAGATTTTGCATTAGTCACAATCAACAAAAAGAGTTACACCAACCTTGAAACCGAGTTTTTCCTTGAGAACTTCTGTTAAGAGAAAGTAAATGGAGTGAAGGTTACTTCCGTTCCAGCTGGAGTAAGATGCCATAACCGTGGAGACTCCCTGAGCAAGACACTTTAGATATGGAGGAATATGTATCTTCTCCAAGTCTTCATATGATGCAATTGTGTTCCCTTCGTTTATGCCCTTGTCGGTACCACCATCTCCCACAAAGTGCTTGGCGCATGCGACCACATTGTTGCTATCACCCAATAAAAGATCCCGTGAGTGGATTGGATTTTAACAACACTATCAAGGACCTAAGACCATATTTTATTGATACCTTCCAGCAACAAAAGGGTAACCATTTGGGTGTTCTTCGGGTGGGTCGCCTTGTAGTCCAGAGACCAGCGAAGTCATCTCACAGACAAGTCCAGGGTCTTCTCCATAACACTCATAGCTTCGTCCCCATCTCGGATCTCCCAATACCCGCAAGAAAGACAAAATAACCAATTCCCATACAATATATTTTTAGATCATTATGTTTTCTTTTTTTGCTTTTAAAAAAATCTATTTATTAAATGATTATGTTCAATAATAACACGAAAAGGAGACTCACGGCCACGCAGGGAGCAAACGCCCAGTGAACTCCGCTCGCCCTTACTTCAAGTGCCGTTGCAGCTCCAATTCTTCTGACCAAATCCGCGTCTCTACAGAGTTATCACATTAATAGTAGTCAAACACAGCATGGCTGCAGTAGATGTAAGACTTTTAACACAAAACAAGTATGTAGGTTGGGTTGAATCCAGTTCACAAGACAAGTTTCCATCAGGAAGACAGAAACAGAACAGATCAATTTAAAAGTAAGACCTACACTTCCAGCTCCAGCACATGCAAATCTCTTTCTCAAACTGTTAGTTTGTTCAAAGTGAAAGAAAAAGAAACCTGGTGGCTCCGAGGCCAATGTTGTGGGGAAAGACGGTGGCCCCGTAGACATTGTTGTTGCCGTGAACGGCGTCTGTGCCGTAGATCATGGGAATTCCCAAGCGCGAAGCTAACGCTGATCGCTGAAAGCCATCAATCATATCCGCCCAATCCGACGACTTTGCTTCCTCAAACGGCGCACTCCCTCCGGCGTTCAGTACACTGCCTGTAATTCAAATAAATATAAATATTACTAAATATAGTAAGTCAGAGAGAGAGAGAGAGAAAATGGAGAAAAACTGACCAATTATATTGCCATACTAGGAAAAAAATAACTTTGCAATTTCATTCTCAAGTTTAATTTTGATTTATATTTCAAAGTACAATCCAAAGTACAAAGTTTCAGAGAGGAAAAGAGATAAGACGATGTATGGTTTATGTGTACCGATGAAGAAATCTCTAAAGGCGGCTGGAGAAGCGACTCTCCGTTCTATCTGAGTCATCTGGCCGATCTTCTCCGCCACAGTCATGCGAGATAGAAGGTCCTTCACACGCGCCTCCACTGGCGCGTCTGGGTTCTGGTACACGCATTGTTCTTCCTTTCCGGCCATATTCTCTTTTACTCTTTGTTATCACAAGTGATGCTACTTCTTCCTCTTTTATCTTACCAAGAAATAGCCCAGTGGAGTCGTGGCAGCAATGATTCCGACATCCCACCCGAATACTTATTTAATTGGTTTAAACGAATTTTTGTACCCATTTCACTAACTTTGTGTTTTCTTTTCTTTTTGTTTACCTTACTTCACGGTCCATGTTCATAATCATAACTTATATTCCCTATTCTATAATATATGATGTTTAATTTCTTAAAACGTTTTACAAATTCTGTAGGTAAAAATTACATTTATTAATCAGTATAACTATTTTTTACATTTTTAAACTGTTTAATCGGCATAAGCCAGCTCATGGTGATGCAGTGAGACGAGAATCCTCGTATGATATGTATAATTGTCGGCTGTGATATTGTGTATCTAATATTTACATAATTTGTAATAGTATAATTTATTGAAATCGAACACTATGAACTCAAACACAAATCTCTTTATTCCTTTTAGAAACTTACACAAAACTAAAAACTCTCTCTCAAATCTCGTAAGTGATACCACATCATGGTAACTCCTTATATAGTCTCTAATATTTCCTAAATTCATTAGGAGATATATATCACAATATAATTATCAAATATATTTTTCTAATCCTAAACTCTTTAAGATTATATCTCAATATCTTTCTAGCTTATCCAACATTCTCCCCTATAAGCTTATCACCACCATCTTCCACATTTTGAACTCCAATGAAGTCCCTCATTTCTTTGAACTTGTTCCTTCCGAGAGGCTTGGTTAGAATGTCAGCCTTTTGCTCTACCCCAGCCACATGCTCAACATCTATGAGCTCATCCTCCACACACTCTCTTATAAAGTGAAACCTCTTGTGAATGTGCTTGCTTCTACCGTGAAATACTGGATTTTTAGTCAAGGCTATTGCCGACTTGTTGTCAATATGAATCACAGCTTTGCCTGCAACATCCACGATCTCACCAAGAAGCTCTTGAAGCCAGATAGCTTGCTTTGTTGTCTCGGTGGCCGCCATGAACTCGGCCTCACAAGTGGACAAAGCAACAGTCTCTTGTTTCGTCGAGCACCATGTAACTGGACAATCATTAAGATAAAATATGTGACCCGTTGTGCTTCTCCCATCGTCTGGATCCACAATGAAGCTACTGTCACTGTACCCTACAAGACCTTTCACACCCTCTCGCTTATACAGCAGACCAAACGAACACCTTCCTCGTAAATATCTTAGTACTTGCTTCAAAGCTGCCCCATGTGATGGTTTTGGCTCTTGCATATAGCGGCTTAGAACTCTAACAGAGTAAGCTAGATCTGGACGCGTGTGTACAAGTAACGAAGGCATCCGATGTTCCTTCTAAACTCCTTTTCACTCACTTCCTTCTCTTATGCAGCTTTTGATAACTACAGTCCTGGATCCATGGGTATGTGAGCTGCATTGCATTCGCTTAACCCTGCTTCTTCTAGTATCTTCGTCGCATATCTTTCTTGCTTTAGAATAATGCCTTCTTCAGTTTGAGCTACTTCTATTCCAAGGTAGTAAGTAAGTCTTCCAAGGTCCCTCATCTTAAATTTGGTAGCCATCTCCTCCTTAAAGTCTTGTATCAGCTTCAGACTAGATCCAGTAACCAAGAGATCATCGACGTAGACTGCTACTAGTAATAGATGCTCATTTGTTTTCTTCTTGAACAGAGACGGTTCCTTAGAACATTTAGTAAAGTTCAACTCCTTCAGAATCGACTTCAACTTGATGTTCCAAGCTCTTGGCGCCTGTCTCAAGCCATAGAGATCTTTATGCAATCTGTAGACCTTATCCTCACTGCCTTTTACCTTCAAGCCGTCTGGCTGAGATACATACACCTCTTCACTCAAATCTCCATGAAGAAACACCGTTTTAACATCGAGGTGATGTACCTCCCAACCATTTGTTGCTGCTAATGTAATGATCACTCGAACCGTTTCAATCCTCGCAATAGGAGCAAACACTTCCTCGAAAGCAACTCCATGCCGTTGGACATAACCCTTTGCCACCAGCCTAGCCTTGTACTTATTTAAGCTTCCATCTGCGTTGCGCTTGATCTTGAAAACCCACTTCAAGCCAATAACTTTGCACCCAATAGGAAGGTCAACGAGTGTCCAGGTTTTGTTTCTCTTAATGGAGCTGATCTCATCTTCACAAGCTTCTCTCCAAACTCTTTCAACTTTTGCCTCATTCCAATCCCACAGTTCCTCTTTGATAATCACAAGCAATCTCTCTGTTTCCATGATTTCAGATATTAGGACATAATCATCCAAGTAAGCTGGCTTTGTACTGATTCTAGTTGATCTCCTCAACGGCTGATGAAATGTCTTTGTTTCCTCTTCTTCTATGTCATCACCATCACTTTCACCATCACTTCCTACTTCCTCATCATCATAGGTAGGGAATGTGATGACGTTTTGTTCATTGTCTCCATCGGATCTAGGTAGACTCCAACTCCATGTTTCTTCCTCAATGAAAACCACATCACGGCTAACTACTATCTTGCGGCTCTATGGATCATATTACCTATACGCTTTGGATCCTGGTTCAATGCCGAGGTGTACTAGCTCTCTAGACCTATCATCTAGTTTCTTGAGATATGGAGCGTCTTGCTTTGCATAGCACATACAACCGATTACTCTCAGATGACTCACATTAGGCTTCTTTCCCTTGAAACACTCATATGGAGACTGTGACTCAAGCGTTCTTGTGGCGATCCTATTGATCAGATAGGTTGAGTGCCTCACCGCTTCTCCCCATAGATAGTTTGGAAGTTTTGCTTGCTTCATAATTCTTCTGGTCATCTCCATTAGCGTCCTATTTCTCCTCTCAACCACTCCATTATGTTGAGGAGAATAAGGTGCGGTTAGGTTTCGTTTGATCCCATGTTTGTCACAGAATGACTGAAACTCCAAGGATGTGAACTCTCCTCCTCTGTCTGTGCGTAGTGTCTTGATGGTTTCCCCTGTCTCTTGTTCAACTAGCTGCTTGAACTTCTTGAAAAGATCATAAGCTTCGCTCTTCTCTTTCATCAAGATTGTCCACATGTATCTAGAGTAATAGTCAATCAAGACAAATATATACATGTTACCTCCAGCTATTGATGGAGATATTGGTCCACAAAGATCACCATGAATTAACTCTAGAACTTGTGAAGCACGTTACAATGTAGCCTTTGGAAAAGAGGCCCTTGTTTGCTTTCCCATAAGACAAGACGCACAAGTCTTCTTCTCAACAGATAGTTTGGGTATGCCTGTAACCATCTCTTTCGTTATCATCTCCTTCAGTGCGTTTGTACCAACATGACCTAGCCTTGCGTGCCATAAGGATGAGTCATATATCTTCTCGATCTTCAGACAACTAGTACCTTCCACTTCCATGACTACTTTATATGGCCTATTCTTTGATCTCACAGACTTGACTAACACGTTACCCTCTCGATCATAGAGTATTAGATGGTCATCCTTCATCCTTACATCACAACCAGCTTATGTAGCTTGGCCAAGGCTGATAATTTTACTCTTTAGCTCCGGAATATAGTACACATCTGCTAAGATCTTTCGCTTCCCATCTTTAGTCACAAATAATATTGATCCTTTCCCTTTTATGTCGATTCTAGAATCATCACCAAACCGTACCTTTCCAGAGATCTTCTCATTAAGCTGAGTGAAGTAACTTCGGTTTCCACTCATGTGGTTACTTGCACCATTATCTAAGTACCAAACGTTATCAACACCAGCTCGTGTCTCAAACTTACTTAGCATAACATTCTCCTCATTAAGGTAGACCACCTCGTGCATCATCAAGTTTTCAGCTTCATGTGTGCTATCTCCATCATTCTCCACGGCCTCTTGCAACTTAAGCATTCGGTCAGGACAGTTGTAGGCATAATGCCCAGTTTTATTACACCGGAAACAGACCACTCTTGAAGCATCTCTTCCTTGTTTCTCGTCGTTAGCTTGTCTCCAGTTGTTGCGTCCATTACTGCGTCCCCTACCTAGTCCTCTGGTGTTAAAGTGACCACCTTGTCCTCTGCCTCCACCAGAACTCTCTTGAGAATAGTCGGAGTTAACATACATAAGCTTATCTGTGTTCTCAAGCATGAGTTTGGTTTGATTCTCTTCTTGTTCCTCATCTTTGATTCTTTCTTCAAACGCTTTCAACCTCCCAACTATATCTTCAAAACTTGTCTTGTTTAGATCAAGTACTTGTTCAAGTGTGGCTGAGATCTGCACAAACTTCTTCTTTGGAAGACTTTGCAAAAACTTCTTCACAATTTTGGATTCTTCTATCTCTTCACCAAGGGCTGCAAATCTTGATGCTAACTCAGCTAGCTTACCAGAGAACTCATCTATGGTATCTGTGTCTTTCATTCTCAACCTAACGAACTCATCCATTAGTGTCTGCAGTCTTGCCTCACGAACTCTGTCTGCACCAACATACCTAGTTTTATTGCCTCCCAAATCTCCTTCGCTGTCTTTAAATGTCCAACTTATAGTAGAAGACTTTCCGGGATAGATTGAAACATGAGAACTCGCGCCATGCTATTCTTGTCAGGATCATTACCTCCTGCTTCAACTGTTTCCCAAACCTTATGGACCTGTAGTGCTGCTTGTATGCGGATGCTCCATACTGTGTAATTGGTAGCAGTCAACATAGGGTATTGTATCGATGAGGTACCAACCTCTTTTAGCTTAGTACTCACAACTATGTCTCCCATGCTTGTTTCGATTCAATAGTGCTCTGATACCAAATATTGAAATCGAACACTATGAACTCAAACACAAATCTCTTTATTACCTTTAGAAACTTACACAAAACTAAAAACTCTTTCTCAAATCTCGTAAGTGATACCACATCATGGTAATTCCTTATATAGTCTCTAATATTTTCTAAACTCATTAGGAGATATATATCACAAGATAATTATCAAATATATTGTCCTAATCCTAAACTCATTAAGATTATATCTCAATATCTTTCAAGCTTATCCAACATACCCAGACAAAAAACGGTTTATTATAAAATATTGAATAGTATTTTTAGTATAAAAATAAAGATATGTTTAACTTATATATTTTCTTAAATTTTACTCATTTACAGCTTATAGGTTTTCTAAAATATCTTATAAAATAAGATTGATAAAGTAAACACGTTAAAACAATGTATCTATTTGTTGCCTACTAGATATTGGTTGAACTAAACATATCAAAGAGTTGAGAATGAGTAGAAAACCACCGAATAATTCAATAAACAAAAAAGAAAAGCTCATCCCACCATTTATTTTGACTACTATTTTTACATGATAGTTGAATAAGCCAGGGAAGCCAAAACATTTAACAGTATTTGCAATTAAGACCAAATCCAGGAGAAAACAATGGGTCAACAAATCGGCATCATCATTTTGTGACAACTGGTCAACATGTTTGAATCAGCTCACTGAAATTTATGCGTACGTTCCAACCACTGGAACTCTGTTTTTTTTTTTGTATTTGTTTATTTAATTAATTGTGTGGGGTTCTTTGTCATAGTTCTATAATATGTTATTTTTTTTTGTTTCAGTTTATAAAATATTTATAGTTTTTATATAAATGTTAATTTTTTTATAATTGTTTTGATGATAGGTAATACTTATCAAATGGTATTCTTAGAAAAAACTGAATGTCAATAATATATATATTTTCCTAAAACTTAGTTTAGTTTAAATTCTTTATAAATAAAGTTGAGTTGTTTTTTTCCACAATCATCCACGTCAGAAAGGAGGGTGGGACGTTTTTTCGTGCTACGTGTCAGCACACCAGAGTATTTATCCTCTTTTTTGTTTTTTTTTGTCGGGTTTATTGATTTTTTTATTTTATCTGGACTTTTATTTCATTTGCAAACTAAGCTCAAAATTTAAACCAAAACTTCCGCACACCTGTTAGAAACCCACATGGGATTAGCTTCCCATCTTCCGTCTTCCTCTTGCGCTGCGATCCCCACGACGAAATCTCACAAAAGCTTAAAGTGATGTTCCAATCTACATAATGTCTTCACCAGCCATAACTCAAATCTTTACTCGTGGAACAAAACATAAAGGCGATGTAACCATCCGTTGTTCTTCCACGACGTTCCTCCTGGGTTAGGATGGGCGAAGATCATCTCCAAACTCATCCTTTTATGGGAACTGTTCGGTTTTGGGCTTCAGCCTAACTCCTCTTG
>JABAYD010021964.1:0-10852 GCA_014822095.1 Diplotaxis tenuifolia
TGTTTTCTTGTAGTGATATACAAATATCTAAAAATTGTTTAACATTTTTCTGGCAAAAAAACTGTTACCAAATAAAAATATTTGATATTACAAATAAATAAAAACATCTGAGCACATGGATCAAAAGTTTAGTAAATAAGAAAAAAAATAGCAAATGATAGAAATTGCACGTTGAAACATAAGCATAGAAAGCCATAAAAAATAAAACATAAGTTTTACCATAAAATAAAACATAAGCATAGTAAAATTCATCACTGTTCATAAAACGATTTTGTTGTGAATTGTTTAAACATATTAGAAAATTTTACGGTGGATATATAGAAAAACATTATAATGTCTTTTTTATTTGTAACACTAAAACATTATAATGTCTTAGTCTGGAGAAATCCATAGTTTACCGAATCGAGGCGATTAGTGTGGATAAAAATAGTGCATTCGGAAAGAAACAGCCCCAATCTCCCACGTTGATCCAGCTCTGACAAAATATAAACTTAATAATTGAGTTCTCCACTAGTCAAAAAAGAAATGTCACAAATAACGAAGACGGGGATATAGACTATAGAGGATGGTCTAGTCTATTTGACCTTTTTAAGTGATTGCTTTATTCTTTTGTCTGTGTTCCAAAAAGAAAAGGTAATACATTTTCTTCATAAGTCATGTATAGTTCATGGTATACAAATTTAATACATATCATGCATTTTATAACAACCATATCACAAAACTTCGAGCTAGCATATGCCAGGAAAGTCAAAACACTCCAAAAGCAATGGATAACATTTCATGTGGTTATTACAAGTACTTTAAACTATAGACATATGAGATGTGACAATCACTGTTCACGATGTGGAGAATCAAAAGAAACAGTTACACATGTGATATTTCGGTGTTTATCGGTAATGCAAGTTTGAGTCTTATCTTCTACGCCTTCAAGTCCTACCTTGTTTCCCCTACAGAGCGTATATGCGAATAGACTATATTTTATGAAGGAAAAATGATATTATAGAGCCGGAATTGGACAAAGATCCTTATCCCTGACTATTTTGGTATATTGGAAAAGCTAGAAACGATAAGATGTTTAGGGGAATTGATAGAGATCCACTAGAGTTAGCCCGATATGCAGAGAGTGAATGTCAAGCATGGCTTCAAGGTAACGAGTAATTTTCATCCTCTCCTCATGGAAACATATATGTGGAAAGCCAAAGTCATAAGCATGGGGGAATATATGTATGGTGGATGGCTCGTGAACTGATTCAGCTCGATTCAGTGAACGTGGTTTGGTTTGGAATGATAGTTTGGGAAATAGCCAGCTAATGGAATTGTGAAATTTTAATAGAGTGGAGTCTGATATGCATTCAGAGTTGGAACCACTATGGTGGGCAATTGAGAACATACTTCAACATTTGCTATGTCAGAGCTTTGGGACAGATTGCGAAGAGATGATTGCGATGCTCAGGAATCTTTAGAAATGGCCAAGCATCTCAACGAATTGGAAAAGCTCATGATACTGCAGATTTGCTTCTCAGACTTCAAGATCTTTTATATTTCCAGAACGCAGAACAAATTTTCTGATTCTATAGCTAAGACTACTCGATCTTTCTATCGAGAAATTTGTATGTTGATTGTTCTATTCCGATCTGAATTTTCTGACTATTTCGAGTTTGAGTAAAAAAAAATTATACAGTACTCATAAGTGGTTATCCAATTAGGGGAACGGAATTGACACTTGAATATTGCATTTGTACAGTACTTTTAGTTTCTAATTCTTTAAAACTAGGGAAATACATATTTATAAACAACTAGGGAAAGATAATTACTTGTAAATAAAAATTAAAACGTTGTAAAGCAATTTCTCTGAAAAATCAAAAAAAAAAAGAAATTCGTAGCAAATTTATGTAACTTTTTTGTAGTCACCTTCGATTTTCAATAATTACAACGTGCTAGCAGATCCACATCCACCAGACAAATATACACCCTTAAATCAAAATACTATTGCTGATCATCAATTGTTACAGTTACATTAACTGTACTGATTTTAGTAAGCAAAATTAGTACATACATAGAAAATGTTAATATATATATATATAGCAACGCAAGTTGATATATTTCAATAGTTCTTGGTAATTAGTGGTTGGCTCTCTATTCTTTTCGTTCAAACATTGGTGCAGATTTAAGTAGTTATTATAACACGAACTAAAAAGAAAGCAACACCATATTATTAATACGATGACTACGACAGAACATCCAGACTGACTAACATGAAAGAAAACATAGATAAACACGATAAATATGAACCATAAACACACAACAGATAGTAATCCTCGATAACACGACTCTCGCAATTCGTAACTTTTTCTTCAGAGGATTCAAGATTTGGAATCTTGATTCTTAGAGTTCTTCCTTTAGTATCTTGGAAGTTGGAAATCCAGGCTTAAGGAAATCAGCATACCATTTGCCCGAAACTTTCTGGTGACGGGTCAAATTGTTTTGGAAATCTATATAGTAAAGCCCGAACCTAGCCTTGTAACCATCTTGCCACTCAAAGTTGTCCATCAAAGACCACACGTAGTACCCCGTAACGTTCACCTTGTCGTCGCTACAAAAAAAAACATGTTCATCATATTAATTATTTATTTATTTAGTCTATAACGTTTCGTCTATTAGTTTGCTTTATTTTTTTTCTTACCATATGGCTTCATACAAACTCAAGAGATGCCTCTGA
Source organism: Diplotaxis tenuifolia (assembly GCA_014822095.1). Taxonomy (NCBI): domain Eukaryota; kingdom Viridiplantae; phylum Streptophyta; class Magnoliopsida; order Brassicales; family Brassicaceae; genus Diplotaxis; species Diplotaxis tenuifolia. The sequence goes on from JABAYD010021964.1 coordinate 2,720, forward strand.
AGATAATATTTCCTGTTATGATCATTTGTTCCAGTTGCAACGTCATTGTGAAGTTCTCCAAGATCCTCTCCATATCCTTTAAAGAAAACAACTTGAGTTTTATCAAGGTAGAAATGTGATATGGTATTGAGTTTTGAACGTTTTCTCTAACCATTCTCAGTAATCATAATCTCTGGGTCTCCATAGTTGTCCTTGATATACTTCAAAAGTTTCCTCATTCCTCTTGAATACACATCCAGTTTCCCACCAGCAGGCTAATTATTAAATAAATAAAACAATTCAATTATAGGGTTAGTTATTAGGAATCAATTATTAGTATTATCATAAATTTATACAGTAAGAAGAAAAAAAAAAGACTATGTTACCTTGCTACCAATCTTGTATCCATCCACAGTCTTACTCTCCCAATGAACAAGAGAGTCTGTCGCCCAACTAGGGTTCTTGGAGTCACCGGCCTTCATATTAGCTCCAAACACTGATGTATAATAATTCATTCCGACAAAATCTGCTGAGTTTTTTAGAATTCTCTTTTCAGCTTCACTGAACTTTGGCAATCTATGGCCAACACGATCCTTCATCGACTGTGGATAGTCTCCGTAGGTTGTTGGATGCAAATGCCTGATTTATTTATAAAAATAATAATAATGACATATGTTTATTAAAAATCAACTAATGAAGTAATTTTATACTAATGTGTTATTCTTATTATACCATCCAAGGATGAAATCAAGCACACGTTCAATGGGAGCGCCAACACTCTCGAGGTCGGCTGGTTCGAACCAAGCTGGACTGTGTGCAATTCCAATTTTACCTCCAGCACACTGTATTATGACCCCAAAAAATAGATTAACTTTTATCAAAAAATTTATAAATATATATAGAAGAAAAAAGAAAGTGTAATTAAGGTAAACCTGTTTGCATGCTCTGAAGGCTTGAACGGAATAAGCATGAGCTAAGAGTAAGTTGTGACTGACTTGATAAGCTTCGAATCCTGACCGCCCGTCTTCACAGTGCTTTCCATATTCTTCTATGTATGGTGAACAACGTCCCGGAGCTTTCTTCCCGACGTCGTAACCGGCACGACTAAACACCCATGGCTCATTGAATGTGATCCAGTTTTTCACTTTGTGCCCATATTCATGGAAAGTAAAGTTTGCATATTCCGTAAAATCCTTCCTGCATTTATCAATGACATATAATCATTTTCGCTTGTAACTAAATAAAAATATTAATAAAGAAAAAAAAAGAATAAAACACTTACACAATGTTACCACTCAAGAAACCACCGTATTCATCTTCTAAGTCTTGAGGAGTATCCCAGTGGAAGACTGTGACTAGTGGAGTTATCTCTATATTCACAAAAACGAAATAAATGTAAGTATTAAATTAACTAAAGATTTTTAATCAAAATTTTGGGAGGTGAATAAAATTACTGTTTTTAAGAAGCTCATCGATCAGGTCGTGGTAGAATTGGACTCCTTGTTTGCTTATTCCCTTAGACATTCTTCCATCTGTTAATTATTTGCATTTCCCCTTGTTAACTATTTTCATTTTTTAAGCACAGTAAATATTGATGAATAAACTAAACTTGAAGAACTTACGAGGAAAAATTCTAGGCCACGCAATAGAAAGTCTAAAAGCATCAGTGTTGAGGTCTTTCATCAACTTGATATCTTCCTGTTAATTAATAACCATAATAAAATCTATTAGCCAATAAAATAAAATTAAAACACAAGGTAAGAAAGTGGTAATGTATTTTTTTTTTTTGCTAAAGAAAGGTTAAAACCGAGTGTATTAAAGACAAGACCTAACACCGGTGGGGGTAGGGCCCAGGAATAAACTCTCTCCTGGGCATTCAAATGAGTCGAAAACATAACTCATATCCGTATGGCCAATGAGATTTGAACTCGGGAACCGTATTGGTAATGTATATTTACCTTGTAACGATGGTAGAAATCAACAGCTACATCAGCATTATGATTTTGGCATCTATCTGGAAATTTATTTCATTATTGTTTAAATAAATTATGCGCATAGTATAAAATTATGTATATATTGAAAAAGGGAGAAAAACAATCGACATACGAGGGTATTTCTTAGTGAAAGTGTCCCACATGCTTGGACCTCTGCAGCCTTCATCAACAGCTCCTTCAACCTATATTACACACCATGCATATCAAAATAAAACAATTAATAATCATATAATGAAGAAAACATAAACATATTTTTGAAAGAAAAATAAAATGTCAAAGTTGTACCTGAAAGGCTGCGGTTGCGGTTCCCCAAAGGAAACCTTCAGGAAAACTAGCTCTACTGAACTTTTCAGCTTGACGACAGACAGGCTCACTGGCTTTGGCTCCGACCAGAGCTAGAACAACAACTAATCCTAACAATAAAGGAACCCTCTCGAACTTCACCATTTTGTGTTTCTCTCCTTCTCTTTCACTCTAAAGACTGGCGGACTGAATTGGTGAAGACAAGGGAAGGAGAGATCGTGCTTATATACAGTCTTCTGTAAGGGTTATAGTGCTGTGTATTCAGTTTAACTTAGTATTGTCACCATAAGTGCGTGTTGATATTTGATATTTTATTATATTTAAGTTAGGTTGAAATTTAAATTTAAACAACAAAAAACGTGCTTATTCGTTACAAGTGTCCGGAAACAAAAAGAAACGGTTCATTATTATATTTACAGAGTGCCAGTCATTATAGGTCTTGACGTCTTGTTTGCTTACTTTACTTTTCTAAGTTGACACACGGTCACAGAATGAGTCTTTTTTATAATATAATACGTCAAATTACTTTTTGATAATATATGATTTTTAAATCACTTGTTTGTAGCACTTATAAATTAGAAGCTTTCACATCGCATTTATAGTTATTTTCTATATTAATTATTATTCTTATTTGATCATACCAATTAACCACCCTAAGTGCGTTAAGTTAGCTTATTATAACCAGGAGGAGTTTTCATATTTTCGAGAACCAGTTTGGTATTATTTACAAGTTCCAGATTCAGGTACATGGCTTGTCATTTGGAGATTTAGGTCTTTGTCTAGAGATTAGATTTTAACCAGGTCTATCAGATTTATGTGATTCAGTCTAATATCATTTGATTTAAGGGTTCTACCTAGACTCACCCAAGATTTTTGTGATTAAAGTTTAAACCCATGTAAAAGCAGAAAAAGAAACCTTAGAAAAAAAAGTTGACACACAATCACAGAATGGGTCTTTTTATAATATGGCAATATATTTTTGATAAAATAAGATTTTTAAACGACTCGTTCGTAGCACCTATCATTGGAAGCTTTCATATATTCAGGAACCATGGCTTGTCTTTTGGAGATTTAGGTTTTTGTTTAGAGATTTGATTTTAACCGGGTTTGTCAGGTTTATGTGATTCAGTTTAATATCATTTGATTAAGGGTTCTAACTAGACCCACCCAAATATTTGTGTGATTAAGGTTGAAATCCATGTAAACACAGAAAAAGTAAACCCCCCAAAAAAAAGTTGACACAGTCACAGAATGGGTCTTCTTATAATCCTGCAATTTACTTTTGATAAAATAAGAATTTTTAAATGACTTGTTTGTATCACCTATGTATTGGAAGCATTCACATCGCATGTATAGTTATTTGCTGTATTAATTATTATTCTGATTTGATCATACCAATTACTTACCAAAAGCACAAGTGCGTTACGTTAGCTTATTATAACCTAGGGGTTTTCCTATATTCAGGAACAAGTTTGGTATTATTTACAAGTTCCGGATTCAGGAACCATGGCTTGTCTTTTCGAGATTTAGGTCCTTGTTTAGAGATTAGATTTTAACTGGTCTATTATTTGATTCAGTCTTATATCATTTGATTTAAGGGTTCTAACCAGACCCATCCAAAATTTTGTGATTAAAGTTAAAACTCACGTTAAAGCAGAAAAAAAGAAAACCCAAAAAAATAATGGAAAAAGTTCAAAAATCCCCATAATCTGTAATTGACACGAAATTCCGAGTAACAAAGGATTATTTGGCATTTGAATAGTCTCCTATAATTTTTTTTTTGAAAAAAACTTCTTTTCTGGACTTTGTCCGACAGTCCAAGAGAGGTAATGAGTACGGCTGTGAAAAAATAAAGATATGCAAAATCATTTGGTAGTTACATATATAGTATTAACCACCACGAGGAGAGGAAAAAACGTGCACAAACAAAAGCTCTACCCTCTTTTTAGTTACAAGAGCAATGTAGTCATTTCACAAACTTTATATTTGCGTATTTATTTATAAATTATATTATATGATGGACGTATCAAAAGTTTGGTGGAATAAATGATATGCCAAACTGATATATTTTTAACCTTTATCTTATTTTTTTACAACATCAAATAACTATACTATTAATTCTTTGGATTTGGGAAACCAAACTAAAAGTGTTGAATGGACATATAACATAACTGAATGAGATTTCCTCACACTTGGTGCAAACTTATCTGCCATTATTTAATCTATATCTAACATAACATATCACCTTCACGAACGAAGCATGGAGACCCATGAAGTGAAAATCGATATGTGTTGCAAGCTTATGACTAAAAGGTATATGATTCAAATTTAAAATAAAAATCATTTACTTATTTTAATAATTACCCATTCAACTGATTTCATAACATAATTGTAAAAATACTCAAACTTAAGTTTATAAAAAATCTTATCCAATTAATAAACTTAACTATTTTTAACATCAAACAATATATTTGAATATATAGGTAAGATCTTTTATTCAAACTAATACTGCATAAAGATAATTCATGTTATTAATTTTAGTATATGCATATTTTATTCTCTCAGTTTTAATACTATTTATTTAGAATTTATATGCAAGAAAAATACAATTTATATTAAAAATACAATTTTATATAAAAATATAAATTTTACATAAAAAATACAATTTTATATTATTCATTTATCTAGGACATTTGATTTTTAAAATGGAAGCAATATTTCAAAATAGAAGCATAGGTTTCTAATGTGTTGTTAAAAATGTTACTTGAAAAAAAAAAAGTTATTTACATTAAAAATATAATTTTATATTATTCATTTATCAACTTTCGTTTCTCTCTACCTTGGTCGAATTGCTCAGTTTATGATTTTTCACCGCCTCCATTTCTAGGTTTTTTGGAACATAATGGCAAATTTATGAGAATTAGAGAAGATTGAGAAGAATGGGTGCACGAAATGTCAGAGCCAGCATATCACCTCTACACTCAGAGGTGGAGGCACTCATTTGGGAACGAGGAGTATGAGAAATTTACGTTAATATCATGTTACCTTTGCAACGGATTGTTCTCAATTCGTAAAGATGGTTTCGGAACCAGAAGAATGATCAGCTTTTGCAAATTATCTACAAGATATCAAGACGCTTCAAGAAAGTTTTAACAACTCGACAATAATCTATGTACGAAGAACACTGAACTCACGGGCGGATAGTCTAGCACGAAGTGTCAGATACAACCGTTTTTTGTTGTTCACATGGATACTGATCTACCGATTTGGTTCGCAGGGTCTATATGATTTTGTCTTTTGATGTTAAAAAAAAAGAAGATTGAGAACTTTTAGCATTTAATAAAACTAGATACTTGTTGCCGATATATATGGTTTTAATTAATAAGACAAGTCACCAAGATGCATGATTGAAATTTAATTTTATTAATGTTATATATAACATATTATTTTATTGGTTTAATTCTAACCACAATATGATCAACAAACAAATTAAAAACCATCGATCTATAATAAATGTTATATATTACCCTGATAGATTGCTCCAGTATTCTTAAATCCGAACGACATGATCTTGTTTTAATATGTTCTCTGGTCGGTGATAAAAGCGGCTTACCTCTGTCGTCGGGGTGCATCATGATATGATTGTATCCAGCAAATGCGTCCATTAAAGATAAGAGTTCATTTCCTGCAGTGCTTTTCGACCAGCCGATCGATGTGGGGGAGTGGGAAACTGTTTTTGGGGCAAACGTTGTTGAGGTAGGTAAAGTCAACACATACACACCGTTTTCCATTCTTCTCTTTGACGACGAAAGGGTTAGCAAGCCAGTCTAGGTACCTAACCTCCATGACATACCCTGCATTAGACGTTCGACTTCGTCATTCACCACCTTGGCGCGTTTTGGGCCGAGCTTGCGTTTTGTTTGTTTGATATTGGTTTGTAGATTGCATTTACGTGCAGCTCGTGGCATGTGACGGATGGATCGATTCCTGGCATGTCCTCAGTTGTCTAAGCAAAGGTTGATGCATTAGATTGAAGGAAGCTGATAAGTTGGTCCTTGAGATCCTCTCTGAGGTATGCGCCGGTCCCGACACATCGCATTGGATCCCTGGTATTTGTATTGATTTGTATGATGAGTTGACGTGCGTGGTTATTTGCTCTGACTTGCTCGTCGCCTTGTTATATATATTAGGAATGTTCTTGACGATTTTCTCAGCTTGTGCTCAGTGACGAAGAATGTTCATGATAGTCGTTTGTTTCCCTTTGAAAGTGTAGATTCCCGATGGTGTAGGGAACTTTATGCACTGGTGATATGTGGATTGGATAGCTTTCATCAAATGTATCCATGGAGTTTCGAGTATGCATTGTAAATGGCGGGACTCTCGATGACCACGAATTTGACAATCTTTGTTATTCCGACGCGTAGACTGGCAGCTTGACTTTTTTCAGTTGTCATCGTCGTAGCTCATGCAAAACTCGTGAGTGGTCTCTTCCACGCACTACAAGAAAAAACATAAGTAGTGACTAAAGTATACGACTACAAAAGTGTCATCGTAAATTGCCATCGCATTTACGTCCATTTTACGACAAAAAATCAAATCGTCGTACATTCGTCGTTGTCATTGTTAACGAATCGTACATTACGACGAAATAACGACAAATTTACGTCAACCACGCGATGTCGAAGCAAATTGGTCGTAATTAAAGCGAAGCAAATTAGTAGTAAAACGTGAACCCTAAATTGTCGTAAAGTACGTTTCATTTACAACGAATATATTAAAATCGATGCCAATTAGTTGTAAATATTTTGAAGTTAATTTGTCGTAAAAATAGCGAAGCAATTTAGTCGTAATTTACGACTCAACTACGACAAGCTAATTCCCTATAAATACCATGCATGTCTTCATCTCAACTCACACCAAAAACAAAAAAATTAATTTTTTTTTGAAAACTAAAAACAAAAGATTTAATAAATCTCTGAAAAAAAGAAATAAAATTACTGGAATAACAAATCTGAGGATATTAAATTGAGATTTACGTATAAATGTAAGTCTCGGTTATAGTATACCGACTTGTGTTTCCGATAGTTTTCTTCTCTTCTTTCTTCAAAAATTTAATATTTGAAAACTCAAAACAAAAGATTAAAGAAATCTTAAAAAAAAAGAGAAAGAGGTACCAGAATCACAATTAGAAGGATATTAATCCGAGATTTACGTATAAACGTAGGTCTCGCTTACAATATTCCGACTTGTGATTCTAGTATCTTTCTTTTCTTTTTTTTTCAAAAATTTTAAAATTTCGTCCCTAATTAGTCGTAAATCTTGTCTAGTCGCCCATTAGTCGTAATTTAATTCTATATTACGACCACGACGAATAGGAAAACCATTGTACATTGGTAGTTTAGAACGTAAATTGGTTGTACGTTTGTTGCCTACCAAAATCGAAATTTTTCCATAAATACGTTTGGATCTCTCATTCTAAATAAGCAGGAAAAACACACAAAAATGTCTAGAAATATTTATGAGCTTTGGAGTTGGATGTATGCGCATAGAGATTCAATGGGAAGAGTAACAAACGAATTTCTCATCGGAGCAGATATATTCATGAACCATGCCGGACATGCCTCTTACACAAGAAACGAGTAAAATGTTCTGTCCCGGTCGTAAATGCAACAATATGAAGTTTGCTGCTAGTGAAACGGTTTGGAAACATATAGTAAATAGAGGATTTACTCCACATTACTATATTTGGTTTAACCACGGAGAATGTGATAATATGAATGAAGCTAGTAGTAGTAATCATGTTGAAAATGTTCGTAACAGAGAAGAACCTGCACATTTGCATTCTGAAAGTTACCTT
>JABAYD010021968.1:0-16063 GCA_014822095.1 Diplotaxis tenuifolia
TATTTAGCGAGGGCTATTAGATCTGCCTAAGAATTGAAGTTCTATAATATCATGCATGCAACTCATTAAAACTTCTATAGCATTATAATCCTGATTATCTGAATAGTAACCTTGAATCTAACTATTTTCTCTTATTGTTTTAAACCTACAACCAATCTCCTTGAGCAACTTATCATTGCTCACAAAACTGCAATTTACTTTTAACCTTTTCAACCTAGCATAATCATATAGGATTACATCTTTTGTGCAACTGAACCTCTTATTTGAGAGAGTAATTCACTCCTTAGGGTCATTTGAGTGATATCACAATTCAAGATGATCAAGTTCAGGTTTAGATACATATGCTTTGCGGTTTACGGTTCATAAAGGTTAAGCAAGGTGATAACGTGATGATGAAGCAAGGCGAGTTCAATGTTCAAAACGATCAAGACGAGTTCATGGTGAAATAAGCAAGCGATTGTTAAATACAGATTCAATTTCATATGTTTAACAACTTACGGTTAATGCGGATTCAAGACGATCAAGTCACAAGATATAAACCAATTCTATACAAGCAGGTCTTAGTAAGCAATGCGGTTCATGGATTAAAGTGATCAAGTTCAAAGCTATCAAGTTCAGTTATAAGCTTACGGTTTTATACTTAAACTTAACACACAAGCAAGCGATTACAAGTTGCAGGTTTTACACAAGTTATATACAAGCTTCAAACAAGCGTTTGATCTAGTTCAAGTTCTAGTAAACTACTCCAAGTTCAAAGCGGATTTATGATTTCATAATTCTAACCTAGCGAGTCTTGTTTATCAAGTAATGCAGTCGGTTTCTCAAGAGAACAAGCTCTCGTATATGTTCTATGTTATATGTTCAATGTTCAAGCGATAATCGAGTTAATCAAGCTCTGTTATGCATGCAGAATATGGATACAAGCTCTCGACTAATAAACAAAACTTAGAACAAAGCGATATGCAGGTTATAAGCTCTCGGGTTCAAAGCGGTTCATAGTTCATGCAAGTAACAAGTTCAAGCTCTCGGTTAAACAAGCAATGCGGTTCGTCTTAAAATTAAAACAATCAAGCTATATGATCTTATGAACATAAACAAGACGAATTCATGCTATCGGTTTCAAGGCGATCTAGTGAATATAAACAAGCAAGCGGTTCATGTATGATTCGATACAAGTGTATTAGGTTTAAGTTATCAAGTAAACGGAGCAGTTCATACAAGTTTGTTTCAGATTCGTTTCAACATGAATTCAAAATACAAAGCTCTCGGATCAAATATAAACAAAATAATCAAACGAAACAATATGATCACAACAAGTAAATAACTTCAAGCTTTATAGTTCTCGGTTTGTTTTCCAGATCTCAGGTTCATGGTGAGTTCAAGCTCACGGTTACAAACGATCAGTACCATGCGGCTTGCATGAGTACCTAGTTTAAGGTCTTAAGGTTTTAGATATATGTTTAAGTTTAGATCTTTACCTTAGGTTTTGTTTGTGGGTTGAACGGACCACCGAGAGACGGAGAGAAGACCGCGAATGGATCACCGGCGTCAAGCTAGGGCTTCCGGCGAAAGTGGGTCCGGCGAGGAGAGAGAGTGAGGCGCCGCCGGGGAGGAGAGAGAGAGCTTGGTTTTTTTGTTTTTAGCTTAGGGTTAGCGGTCGTGCTGATAACATGTTGTGGAAAGATGAATTTTATTTTCATTCATGGTATCTCTATTTATACAAAGGATAGACCGTCATAAAGAATGAGATAAATACTATCCTATAAAGATATGGATAACAACAATATAGAGATAATGACTAATGTCAACCATAAAGATAATTCTTAACAATTATGTATTTTTTCAGTTTCTTCTGATTATATGCTCTTGGTTTTTAATCCTTTAGTGGTTTTTAATATATATTATGGATTTTGTTTTAAGTCTCCAGAAAAGTTCTATGTTCCGCTGGCTTGTGTCTCTTGATGTTCTAGGGATTTATCGATTTAGCCTCTGAAGGAGTTAGCTTTGAGTATTTTTTTTTTGATTTTTCAAGTGGTATCAAAATTATGGTAATTGAAATTTCCCTAAAAAGTTTACTAGATTTGCGCAAAGGTAAAATTAAGAATATGGTATGAAAAACATGGTGTAAAGTAAACTAAATTTTGAAAATTACTCTCTCTTTCAAAAACGTAGATGTTATAGGTTTTTTATACATATTAAAAAAAAACATGAAATTTTAGTTATCAATGCATAATATTTTGTACTTAACAATTTCCAATATTTTTTAAATAATAGAATTTTAATAAACATAATTGATTTTTTTGAAAAGTATAATTTTTCATTAATTATTACATTAAAAATGTAAAAAATATATCTTTGTGAAATAAATATTTTTACTAGAAAGTGGATCTTAGTTGAAACAGAGGGAGTAGTAAATTATTTGTATACGACTTTTGTGTAATTGAGAAAGTATAATCCCAAATAAACTTAAGTTTAAACAATGAAATGAATGTAACAACATTAATAAAGGCAGGCAATAATTGGCTTGAAATGATTAGAGCCAACTAATTTCCAACCAAAGTCGGTCAAAGGCAAATAAAACTCCCAGCTCTCCATGAGACCGAAGAGAAACCCGTCTAAATGGTTTAGACAACCGTGGACCCTACGCGCCGTCACACTCGATATTCTCTCTCTCTAATTAAATTTAACTTTGATTAAGTTTGGTCAACTTTTTAGTTAACCATGGTTAGCTAACAATAATTCGAATATTATTTTATGTGCAAGTGATTACCTCGGCGTTTGCCTAAGTTTTTGTTATTTTTAAATTGTGACCTCTTAATTTTTATTTGTTACATGGATTATCGATATTAATTTAGGAAACTACTAAGATTGCCATATAAATAAGGCAGAAACATAATATTTATTGATTTTAAATAGTTATTAACAACAGAGGAAAGGCAATGATAGTGGAGAATGTTTGAAGAACAGAAAAGAGGAAGCATCTTAATGAAACCCACAAGATAACCCCAACCACATTATCATGATGGCTCATGCATCTTAATTAAGCTTTTATTTGCTCCAAATATTTTAACTTATTATACCAATTAGATCATACCCACTCACATACATCTCCTTCCCAATTTCTCAGACGCTTACTATGCGCGTGGATACTACTTCATTTAAGCTGCTTAACACAATTTCTACTAAGACTCCAATGTTTATAATGACCCGCTCCGCAGTTAACTGTAACAATAATCTCTACATATACTATATGTATATCTATATATTTTTATAACTGTTAAAATTACACCATAACTGAACCGTTTATTCGGAGCCTTATATTAATGGTGAAGCCTTGTATTGATGTCGTTACCAATACTTATCTTTTTAAAAAAAAATTATTTTACGATTCTGAGAATTTTTACTACCAATACCAATCTTGGTCTGTTGTTTTATGTTAAAAAATATTTCTAATCTGTAAAGAAAATTATGTAAACGGAATCTCTATTGAATTTTTTTTATGAAATACTTATGAATTATAAACGGAAATACAAACACAAATAAAATTCGTTTATTCTAATAGAAGTATACTATATAAATTCATTCCATCGTGATTTTTTGTATGTTGGTTATTCTATTCCGGTCTGAATTCTCATACCATTCAGGGACGAAGCTAGGTAGAGAACTATGGGTGCATGTGCACCCACTATATTTTAAAGATTTAACAGTTTTACATTGGATAATCAATATATAAGTGGTTAATTTGGTAATGTGCACCCATAATCTCCTAAGAACAAAAGTTCAATACCCCTAAAACTATTTTATCTGTTATTTTGCACCCAGTTTAAATAAAGTCTAGTTTCTCTCCTGAAACCACCTCAAGTTTAATTAATAGATAGCAGTTTTAATGTAAAAACAATACGAGAAACACCAATGTAAACAGAAACCCTTGATATATATTTACTTAATATGCCATGGCAGTGGCGTATAGTTCACGCCCTTGGAGAAGATGAAGACTGAACTGGATTTACCTGTTCAGTCCAAAATACACAAAACGACATATAAGTCTCGAAGAGATGAGATTTTGAAAAACAAAATATTTTATTAAAAACTATTTGTAAGAGTTTAGGTTAGACAAGTGACTACATTTACATACATATATCTATATATACACAAACAAAATTTTCTTCTTCTTTAATGCTTTATTTTAGTCTCACCTTCTCCTTCTACTTTTTATCATTTCCCTTTCTCCTCCCATTTTCGCCTCCCTAACTTCTTCTTAATCCTCTCTCACTGTTTTCTAGTTAATATTTTGTGTGTTTAAAAGAAAACATATATAAAATCTACATAGAAGAGAAGCTTTATTTTAGTCTTGTTGTGTGTGTTTTTATATATTTTCTTTTTACAAATTAAAATCTCTACTTTGCTTTTGATGTGAGCATGGCTGGTCTTGATCTAGGCCCAGCTTTTCGTTACGTTAATCACCAGCTCCATCGTCCCGATCTCCATCTCCACCACAATTCTTCATCCGATGACGTCACTCCAGGCGCCGGAATAGGTCATTTCACCGCCGACGACGAAGACAATAACCATCAAGGTCTTGACTTAGGCTCAGGTGGAGGATCAGGAAGCTCTGGAGGAGGAGGAGACGCTGTTGGCCGTCGTCCACGTGGCAGACCACCTGGATCTAAAAACAAACCGAAACCTCCGGTGATAATCACGCGCGAGAGCGCAAACACTCTTAGGGCTCACATTCTTGAAGTGACAAACGGCTGCGACGTTTTCGACTGCGTTGCGACTTACGCTCGTCGAAGGCAGCGAGGGATCTGCGTTTTGAGCGGTAGCGGAACGGTGACTAACGTCACCATACGTCAGCCGTCCGCGGCTGGAGCGGTTGTGACTCTACAAGGAACGTTTGAGATTATTTCTCTCTCTGGCTCGTTTCTTCCTCCTCCGGCTCCTCCTGGAGCAACGAGTTTGACTATATTCGTGGCCGGAGGACAAGGACAGGTCATTGGAGGAAGCGTGGTCGGTGAGCTTACGGCGGCTGGACCGGTGATTGTTATTGCTGCTTCATTTACTAATGTTGCTTATGAGAGACTTCCTTTGGAAGAAGATGAGCAGCAACATCTCGGAGGAGGAGGAGGAGGAGCTAACGGCGGAGGTAATTTGTTTCCGGAGGTTGCTGGCGGAGGAGGAGGAGGTGGACTTCCGTTCTTTAACTTACCGATGAATATGCAACCAAATGTGCTACTTCCCGTGGACGGTTGGCCGGGGAATTCAGGTGGAAGAGGTCCTTTCTGATGAGTATATACGGGCGCGGAGGAAGCTTTTCCGGCCAAGAAATTGCGAGAGTGAAGAAAGGTTAGAGAAGTTTCTAATGGACTAATGAAATTTCAATTTATCATCGTGATTCTGGACATTATCTTGTTCATCATGTTCAGCTTAGGGTTTTATTTTCTGTTCTTTTTACGTTTGGTAGAATTTTAATGTTCAACCCTTTTAATTTCTCCTTCTGTGAAACTCTATTTGTGTTCGTCTGCGATGAAATATCCTCCATCTTTCTTCATATATAATCACTTCTTATTGCGACAAATTTTATATTGACCAGTCTATTAGAATTTGATCAAAGTCTATCGGTTATGCATCAAATTTCTACAATTGTTGCACTAAATAGGTTTGTTGGTGTGAAGTTAAAATCCAGGTTCTTGTGTTTTGGTCAGTCAAATGATTATAACCAAAACATATATATTTAGGGGGTTTGGTGATAGATTTTATCACTTAAATATTTGGTTTCTAGTATTTTTTTTCTTAAATAGAAACAATGTGACACCATTTAAAGTCTAAAATAAGATATTGCATATATGGATATTATTCTTAATTATTGCTGTTATATTGGACTTCTATATGCATAGATATAGGTATACAGTATACTACATGTGATTGTACATATATATATATATATATATATATGATGTGTGTGTGTGTGCGTAACATGTAAAAAATATATACATAAACATACATCGTTTGTATTTGGTGTCATGAATTCAACAGTGCATATCTATAGTAAAAAGACCATTCTCTACTTGTTTTATCATGAGGAATGAACTCAAACAATGAAACCTATTCGTTTGTTATTAGTTTTATATTTCTCCAATTTTTCTGGAATCGTGTTATGTTTTAGGTTTTACTATACTTTTTTTTTTGATCAAATGGTTTCCCTATCTCTCACTCCATATCTCTCCCTTTCTCTCTCCCTCTCTCTCTCTCCCTCTCTCTCTCTCTCTCTCTCTTCTCTCTCTCTCTATCTCTCTATATATATATATATTGGAGAATACACACTTTAGTGAAAGATAAACATTTTAGTTCTTGAATCAGTAGGAAAAGTTACTATTATATATGGTCAAATTTGTTCATTATAGATTTTCATAATCTCTTTATATATTAATTAATGCCTGATTCCCATAAGTGTGGATGAATTTAAGTAATTGATTGTAGGGGTGATGATTGTGTTTGTGTTTTCATCTCGTTTAGTTAAACTCTTTTAAATTAGATCCATATGCTTCTAATAAGTAGATTGTTTAATGATTTTATGGGAATCTCGTATTGGAAGACTATTAAGTTATTAAACCGATGTGCTGAGGTGCTTATCTGTAAAGGAATTTTCTTTGATTAATCAATTGAGCTTTTTGAAAATTATATTCTCTGAAAAAGTTCCCAAGTTATGCTTTCTTATTTTTTATATGTCTGTGTTTAGTTGATTTATAAGCAATATATATGCTACTAAACGTAATATGTAATGCATGAAGGACTATATGCTTAGTTATTTTATTTTCGAACTCATTTTTCATCATCATACATTTCCTATCGATTAGTATATATTTCTTTCTTTTCTATACTCTATTTAATCGCTACACATGTTTGATCCGTTAAGAGTAGATATATTTTCATTATTATTTTAATTTTAACATTTAATTTCTTTATTTTACAGATTTATATGTATTTGTATTTATATGTCAGCGGCTCAGCGGCTAATATATCCATAAGACCACTTTGCAAACGTTTTATCACAGACAATGGAAATCATATTTTTAAAACACATCTATAATATGTTCATACTAGATTAATAATGTTATGGAAGCAAAACATTCTTCGATAGTTGTTTTAATCACGTTTAATAATTACTCGATCCATTTAAGTTTAAGTGTTGCTTTGGGTTTATACACACATATTAAAAAATATTTAGTTTTGCATATTTCTCAATAAAAATATCATTATCTATACACCTATTATATTACAATCAATAAAAAAATAAAGGGGAAAATACAGTTACTAAATTTTTCATTAAAAATTTGAAAACGGCACTTTAAAAAAAATGTTCTACAATGACAATTACACTGAAATGAAGAGAGTATTAATAATCGATGAAGTTTTGAACTGGCATAATCGATATAATGAAGAATAAAAATATGGTTCCTAACATTAGTGTGTTATATGTATATTTTAGTAGATCTTATACCTAGAAATTCATTTGAGAGAGCCATCAAGTTTTCTTTGAAAATTTGAGGCTTTCGACGTACTAGCAAAACTAAAATTATTTGTAGTTGTTTCAACCAAATTAGCAAGAACTTTAACAAAGGTGCTAGTCTAAAACCCGTCTTCAACACTACCAATAGCCTTCCACCAGTGACAGAATACTTTTGTCACCTTAAAAGGCTTCCCACCAATCGGAACTTCCAGTAGTGATGATCCTTTCAACGACTATCTAGACAGTTGCAACAAATGTCCATCTCATTTTCCATAAGCATTTGGTTCTTTATTTAACAATAGTTGCAAAGTTAGTTCACCTCGCAAAACTTAAGCTGCATACATTTTCCCTAATACATAATTTTATTTTACAGTGATCTTTGAATTCACCAACGTGAAAACGATACTCTTTCAATAATATATTAAATGATCTTTTAAGGGAT
Organism: Diplotaxis tenuifolia; assembly: GCA_014822095.1. Lineage (NCBI taxonomy): Eukaryota > Viridiplantae > Streptophyta > Magnoliopsida > Brassicales > Brassicaceae > Diplotaxis > Diplotaxis tenuifolia. Next base: position 7,950 of record JABAYD010021968.1, read on the forward strand.
GAATATTATAGAAAATTAGATGATGTTTTCAATTTTCAATAAAAACTAATTATATTTTATCCATTTTGATCATTTGTAATATGTATATTATTTTACCATTTTCTGATTGTGTTTAGATATATGATAAATGATATATTCATGTGGAGAAAGAATTACATATTTTTTGAATTTTGTGTAATAATTTTAAACAAAACGAAGAAGAATATTGATTAACTGGTTCCTTAAGAAGAATATGGCAAACGAATCAACTTCAACAACGTCTAAAATCTATATATGGTCTCATTGATGACTAAGTTAGTTTAAAATGATTTAGAACTTTATAGAAGAAATCCAAAATCTGTTGTAGTAGTTATTTTGTTTTTGTAGTAGAACCTTTCGTTATAGATAAAGAAAGTTAGTCTTATTTGGAATTAAGAAAAACTGTGGTAATTTGGTATATAAACGGATAGAAGTGTTTTTTTTTAATTTCTTTTCTCTTTTTTTATTTTATGTTATATAGGGAGCGGACGGGTATATTTATAACAAAATTATTTTAGATTAAAACATATTTTCACTTTAAAAACATTTGAAAAATTACTTTAAATTAAATATAATAAATATTTGTGTTTACATTGTTGTTTATATTGAAAGTTCTAGATTGCTCCATTTATAATAAGTTTCTGCTGAAAGAAGATTTGCAACCTTGTAGTTTATTCAAACATTTGAAACATGAAATGTAGCACCATTGTTATGTAATTTCACTGGCATCGACTTTCTCTGTTCATAGGAATTCAATTGAATATATGACAATAAAGATTGGGCATGTTTATAACATGTGCATCATGAAAGTATGTGAGTGCATAAATTTGTTTTTAACCTAGGGGGAGTTGAGAACATATGCATTGAGCTCAGGAATTGTAACAGTTTCAATTTTTTGAACACTACCGTACTTGGAGTCGCCTCTGGCTACGATTTCGTGGATGACAACAAACCTCCGGTGGTTTTTTATTTACCAGCAAAGCGTTTAGACATAAAGTTTTATTAATTAAATAAAATTCTAAGACATGAACTTAATGTACAGACGTTGACTTGCCCCAATATCTTTCTCATACTAAAAACGTGTCTCAAATTTTGGGTTGAGAAAAAAGTGCCATACCAAAAACACAATCAGATATGCTAGATGTCATATTCGTGAGACCAACCATAGGGATTAAAGAAGGCAGGGAATATGGATACAATATCTACATTTGGTCAACAACTATAAATAAGTGAGACATAGTTTTACCTCCCACAAGTATAGGATTAATGCTTTAGTCCACCACCGCCGAACATGGCAACAACTACCGCGAAGCTCCACCAACAGAGATGAATGGAGGATGATTTTGAAAATAACAGAAGAAATGTGGATACCAATCAAGGTCAGGGTGGGATGCAGCAGCTTTACCCCGCCCAGTAAGAACAAATACCATGTTAAGTAACTTAACTTCCTTGGGTATTCATGTGTATTTTCACTCTGGTTTGAGTGAGACTGAGAGTAAGTTCAATAACTCTTGCATGAGTTAAAGCAGCACTGTTCTGTTAAGAATTGGCTTGTGTTTATCATATATTTTTAGTCATTTATCAGTAAAGGGACAACTTTCTATAAACTATGAGTTGAAAAGAGTTAATCAGAATTCATTGATTTCAGAGCAAAACGACCAAATCTTGATGGAAAATCATTTCCTTGTTCGTTATTGGCAGTTTGGATCAGATCAGCAAGTGAAATATCTCATCTTCTTCACTCTTTCCTTATTCGTTCCAAGTCCAATTTCTCCAGCTTGGCTGCAACTGAAACCACCATATCCTTTTCCAAAAGTGTGTTTACAAAGACTTGTTTCTTTCTTCTGAATCTGACAAGACAAATATACAATAACAAAAAATCATCAAGTTATTTTCTTGTTTTGTCTTTTAGTCCAAGGAATAGTTTATTTTACCTTTGTGAGTATTTTCTTCAGTTTAGAACGTGAAGTGGTTCCATTCTCCTTGTTCTGTATTGGCTTTCTTGTCCTTCCTTTTATTTGGCCTCTCTCTTGATGTTCTTCTTTCTTGCTTTCTACAACTCTTCTCATCTTCTCTGTCTCGACGTGTGCAGCCTCTTCTGCTCTCATCTTGTCTTGTTCCTTTGTTCCTTCTTTGCTTTTCAGTCCATTTAAGCTTGTCAGATGAAAACTCTTGTTTTTTTTGTAGCTGTCCCAATCAAGTTCTACTTCATCCTTCTCTTGCAGTGTCTGTGTTCTCTACCACAATGAAGTGAGGTCCTCCTTTTATCACTTGGATCTTGACCTTACATCCCATATTCGTCCAATTAAAGTTCTCCACTTCTCCTTTGGTTTCATCATTGCAAGAGACAAACTCTGATTTTTTAATTGTGGTGTATATACACTTAAACAGTTACAGTACACGTAAACAATGAATTGTGAGCAATACACAGTTAAGACACACCATAGAAGTGTATGTAGACATTGTGAATCTTCGGCAGAATTGGGTGACAGCTTGAATTGGGTGTTTCTTCTTAGCACCCTGAAAGCACTCCCTCTTTCAGAAGGTGTTTAAAAGCGTGAAGCTGTGCACGTATGAACTGTGACAAGTCAAAACAATATACATCGTTTGTAAGTATTTGTGAACAAACATAAATAAATCTTAGAAAAAAGTAGTAGATTAGTCACATACCTATATCTGGTTACAAAAAAAAAATGGCAAGTGTAACTCCTAGAGAAAAAAATATAAAAATTACGTGAGCTAAATATTTTTAGCTACATAAACAGAATGAAGATGATAGCTGTAACTACTTGTGAATGAACATAGAAGATTACTACATAGACAATGTAAGTAAATGAGACAAACATACTCATCTAGAAGCACTATGTCGTCCCTCATCAGATACCCTCCTTTCTTGAAGTTGCGTGCTTCCTCGGAACACAGAAGACGCATCACCACCGTTTGAGAACAATAGCCGGAACTTTAACTGTAGAGAAATATATGGGATGAAACCATAGTTGCAGCGTATGTGTAAGGAAGCAGAAGCGCTGAATCGATTGGAGCAGCGGTGAGAATTCTGCATCCCTATTTATAGTAATAGAAATAAGGGATTTGCGACAGGATTGAAATCATGAGAAACTGCAGAACATTGTGGCATAGTTTGAATGAAAAAAATAGTGTGCTAATTACACATAAAGTCGGACCCAAGATTGAATGAGCCGTTACAAATAGGAGAAGGGAAAGACATGGAAGATCGCAGACATTGGTAAACGGGGAGACGCGAAAAGAGGAGACGGATAAAGGGAAAATGGGTTTTTAATTCTTGAAGTATTTGCAATTAGCACTTTTAATACCCAACTACAACTTGTGCAAATTTAATCCTGAACTATTAATTTTCTATGCAAAATTAAACTTTAAAAATTCTACGTTAACTTACGTTTGTGGCGTTAACTCTAATTTCAAAAAGAGGTTATGTTTGGTTTTGAGAACCCATAAATCCCTAAAACCAACTCTGAGAGTGATTTGATAAAACTAAAGGTGATTCTCGGTGAGTAATAGTTATTTCCGGCGAGTATATGGAGTTTATAGCGACTGAGGATGAAGAACATGATTCTTGTTCAGCTAGAGAAAATAACTCATCTATCATATATGTGTTATGAGAAGATGAGACAATGTAATAGAGAATGCAAAATATGTAAAGCGAGGAAATAACACATGTATATTTCGACAGAAACATAAAAACACAAAAACTTTTAGTATATTTAGACAGAAACACAAAAACAACAAAACCTTTTAGTACATATAATGTAAATTATTTAGTTAATCAAAAAGTTCACTTGCAGTTTTTATGTATTTGATCTTGTTTGGGTATGTAAGGATAATATGGAGACCAGACACCCAATAAAACAATCAAGTGTAGACACCGTAACAAAGCTGATGAGACTGGTGTTGATGGATACAAGTTCCAGCACTTTTTGTTGTTGTTTTTAACTATGTTTTACAGGTAGAATAATTAAAATCTTAATTCATGTATAAAGCTAGAACCAAAAGAAACTCCAGACTTGCATAGTTTGTAACAAAATCTGAGCTAACATGTTTTATAAATATATCTGAAACATGAATCCTAAGTGAAATGTGAAAACACAAACTAGGAAGAGAAACCAAATCCTCCGTGTGAGGCTTGAGAAGGTTGAGAAGCTTGAGAAGATCCATCTCCACAATGCGAAGACTCTCTCTACAATAATTAATCCAAGTTTAACATGACAAACAATCAAACAAGAAGTTAAAAGAGACATGCAACCTGTGTTTTCCTTGGATGACCTCTTGGACGCTTAGGTGGAGGAGCAGCAGTGGGATTAGGACACCTTGTTTTGTTGTGACCTTCTTTGCGACAATTTGAGCATGTTCCCACACGACCATGCCGTGTTAGATTATGTGGGTTAGTAGCTGACTCATGGGGACTTTTCTTCCTAGCATATGCATTAGGTCTTCCCCGACTGAATCTTGAAGGAGGAGGTAGAGTGGGTAACCGGCCTAAACGTGGCCACAATTTCATGCCTTGCTCCGGCTTCATACCAGTAGAATATAGTTGGCGCCATGTAGAGGTGAGGTAGTAACCTGACACATAATTATTAAGATTCAGCTTTGTTGTTGTGATGACACACATAGCATGCATACAAGGTAGTCCATTCAACTGCCAATAGCCACAACCACAAGTTTTCTCCTCCATATTTACAGTGTAGCATCATCGTGAAACTCTATTTCATGTGTATGTCCCGTGGTCATGTACCTGATGCAATATTTTGCTTTCTGCCTATTAAGCTCAATCTTCTTGTCTGCTCTTGGTGTGAACCTTTTATTCCATTTATTAGTTAACAAAGTTCTCTTTGCATTCCTGACCATATTCTTTCTCCTAACTTCTGTTGACATATCAAGAAGTGGCTTCCTCCTTTACTCTTTAACAATCCGATTGAACGACTCAGATAAGTTGTTTAGATTGTCGTTGCAATATGATCCAAGCTTAAAGAATGCCCGAGCCCATGTTGTTGGAGCAGTACTTTGCAAAGACTCATATGCTCCAACATTGTACTTCTTCAGTGCCTCTAAGTTATCTTTAAATGCTGCTGGTGTGTAACTCCTTGCTATTTTCCAGAATAGACGCTCAAGCTCTATGTCTTTGTTTGTTTTCTTCCAATTCTCAAGAACGTGTCGAGCACACATCCTATGCTCGACTTTAGGGAGCTTCATGAACCACATTTAGTATACCCTCTCAAGCAAACAACATATCTATAAGTATAAAACATTCCAAACAACAGAAAAAAAATTATATAACAAGACTCACCCTATTCTTGTCTGAGATTATTGTGCAGTTTGATCCATCTTCAAGCCCCAAATCATTTTTCAAGAGTTGCACAAACCATAACCAATTAGGATTATCCTCCACTTCAACCACAACCCAAGCAATAGGAAATATTCTACTGTCTCCGCCTCTTCCAACTGCAGCTAGCATTTGCCCTTTTATATCCCACTTCATGAATGCAACATCTAACCCAATGATCGGCCTACATGACTGCCTCGAAGAAGATTTCAAGGCTTCAAAGAAAACATAGAGACGGTAGAATCTCTGCATGCTTCCAGGCACTGGTCCAGGAATCGTCTCAACCTCCATTGTTGATTCAACATTTGATTTAATATCCTCCTCTTGGTAATCCCAAAGTCTAGCAAAGTGAGCTTCATGTCCGGACTTTCTTCTCGCTGAAAGCACTGACTTGGCTCGTCGACATTGTTCCAATGACGCAATGATATTTTACTCTCTCTTTATCTCATCAACCATCTCCTGTGACTTTATCTTAGGCTTCTTACTTTGATTGGCTTCTGGGTACATCATGTTTTCGTGTAGGTGAGTGGGAATCTCGGCTCCCTGGTGTAGACCAAACGGACAAGAGAAGATCAAATATTTTCTCGTCAGCGGAGCAGCGAGTGATCACTAACGCTCTAAAGATGAAAGAATCGCCAGATCTTTTGCGGTTATTAGAGCTAGGCGAGGAGGGTCATCTCGAGGGGCCGGACTGATGAATGTTATTGACGGGTTTGGTCTTGACAGGACATGACTGTCTGACTCTGGTGTCCAACCCTCCACTGAAAATGCCATCGTCGAGATGTTCGACCCTGCCAATGTCGAGATGTCTGACCTCGCTAGCGGGGGCCAGAAGAGATCTCGAGATGATGACTCGTGGGGTCAATCCGGTGATCCCAGCGCAACCGAAGGGGATTTGCCTGCTGATCCCTCCGCTAAGAAGAAGAAGAAGACTTTCAAGAAGAGGAAGTTCGCCGCGGATGTTCTGAGCCTTAGGGATGAATCTGAGGGTAATTTGCCTTCAGAAAGAGTTGGGAACACAGAGACTGTCTCCAATCTGGAGGCGCGGGAGAATGAAAAACTTCCAGCTGAGTGAGAGGGCGCTCCCCAGAGGCTTCGAAGAAGAAGAAAAGGAGAAGAAAAAGATTAGCTCGGATGTCGGAGTGCAAGTTTCCGAAGAGGCTGATCGTGAAGGCGATCAACTCAAAACTCTGGAGCCGCGGGTGCTCCAGTCGTCTGACGAGCTGGTCTTCTGGAATGCATATCTCGACGTTGTTCGTCTTAGACGTGAGGTAACTCGTCTTCTTTTACTTATTATTTTATCGATTGTTGTCTGCTTCATTTCTTGTACTTGTTGTCTGCTTCATTTCTTGTACTTTGCGTCTTGACTCGCCTAGACTGGTAAAGGCTGCCTACGTACCCTTGGAGGGGATCAAGCCATTTGTACAGTTTGGTTTGGCCAAGTAGAAGTGGCTTAGTAGCGCATATACTCGGCGAGTAAAACGGTTGGGAAGCAGTTACTCGTTTTTTTTTTGTTTTCTTTTTGGCGGGTAACGGTTGCTCGTGTAGTCGTTCACTCGTACGAAATATTTTTGAGTCGATAGACTTCTGGCTTGATTACGTGGATTATCTTGTATGGGCCTTCCCAGTTAGCACTGAGTTTACCCGTGTTTTGCTCCTTGGTGTTCTCAGTCACTTTCCGCAACACGAGATCCCCTAGCTCGAGTGGTCGGGATTACACTATCTTGTTATAGTAACTCTCAATATGATGCTGATAGTTCTAGATACGAAGTACCGCTTGGTCGCGTCGTTCTTCGATATCATCGAGTGCGTCAAGTAGCATGTCTTGGTTGACCTTGTTGTCTGCGGCATCTTAGAGCAGCGTAAGCTGGTGACGTTAACCTTGGGGGGTGCCATTGCTTCGATCCCGTAAGCGAGCGAGAACAGTGTAGTTTTAGATGCGCCTCGCGGAGTCGTCCTATGTGACCAAAAGAGGCCGTCCAACTCGTCAGCCTAGTGTCCTTTTTAAGATTGAGACGTTTCTTGATACCATCCATAATGGTTTTGTTGGAGGACTCCGCCTGACTGTTGCTTTGCGGGTATCTCGGAGTTGACATGCTCAGACGGATTTTCCATTTATCACAGAACTCGCGGAAGTGATGAGAGATGAACTGGGAGCCATTGTCCGTCACAATCTCGTAGAGGAGTCCGTGCCGTTAGATGATGTTTTCCAGACAAACTTATGGACTTTCTTATCGATAATGCTGGTGTATGCTTATGCTTCGATCCACTTGGTGAAGTAGTCAGTGAGGACTAAGATAAACCTCCTTTGTCAGGAGTTTGGCATTGGTCCAATTATATCCATTCCCCAATGCATGAACGGGTACGGAGCCGTCATGGTCTACAACACCTCGGTGGGGCAATGGATAGTCGATGCATGTCGCTGACACTTGTCGCATCGACGAGCGTACGACTCGCAGTCTGCCTTCATTGTTGGCCAGTAGAAGCCCATATTCTTGACTTTGGGGGCGAGAGCTCGCCCACTGATATCACTCAAATTACCCTAAGTAGTGACTTTACTCTCTCAAATAAGAGGTTCAGTGTAGTACTTAGGGATCGAATCCACAAGGAGCTAAGGCACACACTGGATCCAATAGTTATAATTAAGCTAGGTAAACAAGTAATAAAGTAGATAATAAATAATAAAAAGCAAAGAACAATAAATAAATAAGATGAACAAGGCAATTGTTCAGCTTGGCAA